>CAUJRU010000977.1:0-244464 GCA_963277665.1 Viscum album
GATTTTGTGCCTCTGGAGCCAGCTCCCAAATCTATTGACTTCACCACTCTATATATAGTCTCAAAAAGTCTCATCAATTCTTGTTTTGTCTGATTCAGCACCATCGTCACCGGACTTTGGGCTCTCTCGCAGTATGAAGGACCACACTATGTTCTACAAGACAACATCCACCTGCTGCATCATGTTGGTAGTATATGTCGATGACATCATCATCACTGGGAGAGACTCCACTGGAATCGCCCACCTCAAGGGGAATCTTCACCATCACTTCCACACAAAAGATCTTGGCTCTCTCACATACTTCCTTGGCATAGAGCTCTCCCGTTCTATGGACAACATCTTCCTATACCAATGGAAACATGCGCCGGATATTCTGCAGGATGCTGGGTTGACACAAGCCACCACCATTTACACTTCTCTTGAGCCTGGGGAACAGTCTCTTTATGACTCCTCAGAATCGTATTCACACCCAGAGTGGTACCATTGACTAGTGGGAAAACTCAATTATCTCACCATGACTTGTCCAGACATTGCCTGTGTTATTGGAAAAGTGAGCGAATTCATGGAGCATATGACCACCTCTCAGTGGGATGTTGTCCTCCGCATCACAAAATAAATCAAGAGAGACCCTGCCCATGGTCTTAACTACTCCCACCATGCTCATCTAAATATTGATTCTATCTGTGATGTTGACTATGTCAGTTTCCTTGACACCTGAAAGTCTACTTCTGGGTTTTCCATTTTTCTGGCAGGCAACCTCATCTCTTGGAACGTCAAGAAAAAAAATTATCGTCTCCAGATCCAGTGCGGTGTCTGAGTACAGTGTCATAGCCACCATCACTACAGAGATCCTTTGGCTTTGTCATATCCTCTAGGAGCTTGGCTTTACTTCACAGACATCTGCTCCTATCTGGTGTGATAATCAGGCAACCACCATGATTTCTTCAAATCCCATCTTCCATGAATGCACGAAGCATATCAAGGTATATTTCCACTTTATTGTCCACCACCTCAAGCACAATCATGTCAGCTTTATACACATCTCGATAGAGGATCAGCTTGCCAACATATTGACCAAAGGCCTCCCAGGGGCTGGCCTGACCTCTCTTAGTTCCAAGATGGGCATCCAAATCATTTGTAACCGAGTTTGAGGGGAGTGTTGTATGGTCTTGTCTGATGTCATCTTTTATTTGTGGGGACTCGTGGTCTAAGTTGGGAATTTCCATCTTGATGGGGAGTGTTAAAACCTATTTTTATTATTTTGGGTATTTTCGAGTCCCACATCAGAATACTCCATTATGTATTCCTTTTTTTTAATCTATAAAAGAAGGTATCCATCTCACCTTATATATATCTAGGTGTGTGTGTGTGTGTTTAAATTTATTTATTCAAGTATATACATACATATATATTATTATAATTGCATAAATACATATTACTATAATTATTTTAAAATATAAATATCTATAATTACATGAAACTATATGTATGTGCGTGCATGCACCCATGCAATATGGATGCATCTCTCTCTGGTGGACGTGTATCTCTCTAGTGGTGGTTCTTCTAGTGTTGGTGTCATCTTCCATGGCTCTGTTGGCTTAGTTTTCGTGGCATGCCAAATTTCCTTTGCTATAAACTGGGCACCACCGATGACAGAGGCCCAAGACATCCTTGTTGGTCTCAAATTTTCCTTTGAGAGGGAGGTCAGAGTTTTATCATTCTAGAGTTGGAATTCCTTCCCATCATCATCTCCATCTCTTCTTTGAATATTGGTCTCCATACATTTAGTCAACATTTCATGAAGATTCACCCTCTTTGCCTCTTCTTATTTTTTATACTCTTTCTCTTTCATTAAATGGGAAATGAATGGATGCACATTTTTTCACTACATGTTGTTTCTATGGCGGCTCTCATGACTGGTTGGGATATTTCCCTTGAGATCTGAGGTTTGAGTCTCACTGAGTACTTTCATGATGACTTAGTATAGTATATTCATTGTATTGCTCTCTCTCCTTGGAACTGTTGTATATATATAATAATACGTACAACATATAAATTTTGTTATATAAAATTTAGAATGTATTTTTTTTGTATACACTTCATTTAGAAATTAAATTTTTTATACCAACATATCAATAAATATATCTAAAAATTACTGATCACGTACACACAAACACACACACATATATATATATTTGAAAGGAAAAGAGAATTTAATTAAAAGACCACATATCAATAAATACATAGATAAAAGATCACAAGGAAAATCTTTCAACCAGTCATTAGAACCGCCAGAGAAATAAAGGGTTTCCAGAAAAATGTGTATCCCTATTACTTTTATTTTTAATGAAATGGAAAGAACATATGGAGAAGAAAAGGTGAATAGAGAAAATCTACATGACAAGCAGATCAAATGGTTGGAGACCAATAAAGGAAGAAGAGATGGCGTTGATGATGGGAAGGAAGTTCTAATCCAGAATGATAGAACTTCAACCTCTCTCAAAATCAAATTACAGGACAACAATGATGGTTTGGGCCTCCACAACCAGTGGTGACTACACTATAAGATGGTAACCCATTTAGTCGGCCCAAGAACTTATCTAAACACTCTTCAATGTGGGTATTTTTGGATATCCATAGAACCAAGTGAAAGGATTTCATGAGTATCCCAAATTAGAGGGATCCACATTATGAACTACCTACAGGAAGCCTGAAATCAAATTACAAGGCCTCTAAGCATCCCTTTTATTCTTAGAATGAAACATGATTTCATTGAAGTCTCCACTGATGAGGATAGTAACGGGCATGCTCTTCTGCAAAAAGATCGAATAAGATCCCAATATCTCCATTTATTGTTATTAGTGGGCCATCCATAGAAACCCACAAATTCCCAGGGGCATCTGACCAATGCATAAAGGCTGCAATGTGATTCAATGAATAACTCTTAACTCTGACATCCAAATCCTCCTTTTAGAGAAGTCAAAGGCCCTCAATGTGACCTTATCCAGAAAATAGAAGACACCCATGAAAACCCAACTTATATTTCAACACCACACTTTTCCTTACTTCCCAACATGATTCCAAATAAGAAAACAATGTTAGGGCCACTTTTAGCGCTTTAAAGCTAGAGCATCTGAACTGTGTGTGGATTTCCAATCTCACGATATTTTCATCTTAATATTTTCATTTGGGTAGGTAATGTTAGTTTAAAGTGACCCCAACCCCCACTATTAGAAATTAAGTCTATAGACACGTTTTGAAATTGTGGATCTAAGCCCAAAAATCAGGGCTATAATTTATAGCCATGGTTCTATAGACTATGGATGGTATTGGAATGGCTATTGGGAAAGACCTATAGCCACAGTTTGAAACCCTAGATAAATCCCTATAGCTATTGTTCAAAATATGGCTAAAAGCCTATAGACATGGTTCAAATTGTGGATATAGCCCTATATCCATAGTTTCAAACCGTGGAAGAACCTTAACCCACCACAGAAATTATAGCCACATTTGAAACTGTGGCTATAAAACTATAGCCACGGTTTAAAACCATGGATATTGGCCTTCTAATTTCATAAAAAAACATCCCACAACCCCCCCCCCCCCACTCCCCCTATATCCCCTCACTTCTCCCCTAGACAGACCCCCAACACACCCTCCCCCCTTGTACACCCTCACTCCCCCACTGAACATACCCCCCTTGCACCCTCTTGAACACCACCTCCTCCCTAGACACCCCCCTAGACACCCCCATGGACACCCACCTAGACACCCCCCTTGGACACCCCTCCCCCCTAAACACCCCCTGGACACCCCCTATACACCCCCCTTGGGAACTCCCCCCTAGAAACCCCCCTGGACACCCTCACTAGACACCCCATAAACACCCCCTAAACACCCCCTAGACACCCCCTGGACCCCCCCTGGACACCCCCCCCCCCCCCTTGGACACCCACTGGACACCCCTCCCCCCTAGACACCCCTAGACACCCCCTCCCCCCACTCAACACCCCCCTGGACACCCCCTAGACACCCCCCATAGGACCTCCCTGGACACCCCCTAGACCCCCCTTCTAGACACTCTCCCTAGACACCCCCCACTGGACCCCCTGGATCCCCTCTCGAACCCCCTGGACCCCCCCCCCCCCCGGACACTAAACTTCAGTGACCTATTAAACAAAAATTTAAAGTAGATGATACTAACTGCTCAAATAACCTAAGTCGATGAGATTCATATACTAGGATAACACCTTATATAATCATGAAAACTAATACAATAGATATTTGGAATACATCCTCAACACTATATATCTCAAATCACTACATGTTGGAAACAAATACTCTACAGAACATACTTTATTAAGGATTATACTCCACTAGGTAATATCCTTACTCAAATGCTAATGGCTACACCCAAAATGATATTATGGGACTACAATTATTATATAGTGGAATTGGATGATTTGTCTCCCACCATTGGAGAGAACCATCAAGTTCACCTCCTAGAAGTATTAATTTTCTTGCATATACTCACTGGTTACCATTAGAATGAGTGTTATTTCATACCTCAGTCCCACATAGAAGAAAACAATGGTTCTCCCTCGAGAAATCTCTCACATGCACCATTACAAATACAAAATTTTATACATTTGATACACCATCAACATAAGTAAGATAAAATTAACATTACTTGAGTATTTAGATAAAACTTTCTAAGCCTTTGATCCACTCACTATAGATTGGGGTATCACTCACCACTACAATGGTCATTACCATATCAACCAAACTCCAATTCACATCACAATTATGTCAGAAGGTATTGAATCTTTATTAAGGGTTACACCATCGGTTCTCATCACCATGGAAATTGAATACCATAAAAGATATCATCCTTAATCAATTTCGAACTCACTTCATCCTTAACCATTACCTCATGAATTTTAAATTCACGTCAATCCTGTTGCAAGTCGTTGAAGTAAATAAATTGCATCAGCTATGTTTTGTTATTTTTTCTATGCATAGCATGAATCCTTATCGTACATACCAATACAAGTCATCAAAACCAAAAAATGATCGAAAAGGAAAAGCCATCAGAAATCCAAAAATAGGGAAATTACTTTAACATTACTATTTGAATTGATTAAGCATTCTGCAACCTGGGATATCAATTTTTCTTATGACACCTCCACCGTTTCAGAGTTCAAATTCAACTTTTTTCTTAGTAGTAGAACATTTCCTATCACAAATTTCAATAAATTAATTAAAATAAAAAACAGTAACATTTTCACCATACGCAAGAGCAGACTAACTCGATAGTGATATATTCATTTTAATATTCTTCAATATTAAAATAATATGTTTTGATCAGAGCCCAATTCAAGAATGAAATCATGGTTAATTAGGTGGAAAACTATCGTATCTGATGGGAGGAAAAGATAGTGTCAAAAATAAAGTAATCACACAATTAAGAAGATATTGAAAATTATAAGAGAAATCAAGATCCCTAGAAAAGGATAAAGTGGGAGAGGAGGGGTTTACAGATGATGTGGAGACCCCCCTGGACACCCCCTGCCCCTAGACACCCCATGTGTAGTCCCCTCCCCCTACACCCCACACCCCCTGCCCCACTCCCCCCTTGCCCAGCCCCCACACCCCAAACCCCCTGCACACTACCCCCAAACCCCCCTTCACCCCCCTTGAAAACTCCCCTGCACCTCTCTTGGATAGCCACCCATCCCTCCTAGAAACCCCCTTGAATATACCCCCTTGCACCCCTCTGGAAAGCCCCCCAATCCCTCCTGGACACCCCATGCTCCTCCCCCCTATAGACCCCCCCTTGCACCACCCTTCCTGGATAGCTGCCCCACCCACCCTAGACAGACCCCCTGGATAGATCTCCCCTACACAAACCGCCTCCCCAGTAGACCCCCCCCCCATACAACCCCCATCCCTCCTGGACATACCCCTCTGGATAGACCCCATCCGGTATGGACAACCCATGCCCCTCCCCCTACACAACACCCCCCCCCCCCACAGACCCCCTTGCACCCCCTGCAGACCCCTTTCACCCCCTTCCTGAATAGCCCCCCACCCACCCTAGACAGACCCCCCCCCCCCTCCCTAGATAGATCCCCATTCACAACCCCCTCCCCCTACAGACCCCCCTTTCCACCCCTGGACAGCCCCCCCTCTTAGAGAGCCTCCTCCCCCCCCCCCCCCCGACACCCCCTGGATAGCCCCCCCCCCCCCAGACCCCATTGCCCCCCTACACAACCCCCTACCCCCTATAGACACCCTTGCAGCCCCGTCTATCCTAGACAACCCACTATATATCCCCCTTCTAGACAACCCCCCTAGACCCCCCCCCCCCCTAAATCACAAAATATCCCCCAAACCAAGTGAGAATGAAAATATAGAACCAAAACATTAAGGTAAAGAGAAGGTTGAAATAGTATCATTCCTCTAAAAGTAACAATATTCATCCCTTTTGAAAGAAAATTTAGTGTGCACATGCATTAATTCACGATTTCTAGTCAAACATGCATAACAACATGTAAAGAAACTCTTTTCAGCAGGATAAGAGACAAATACAGTGAACGTTTAACATTAAAATCACCATGAAAATAGTTTCTATATTACCACTCTACCCTCATTAATGTATATTTAACACATTTTAAACAATAAAACCATGAAATTTAAATTTCACAATAAACATCATCATACATTAAAAATCAACACTCAACATGTTTTACCATAAGAAAGAATATTTTCAGTAACCATCATAAACATATTCAGTTCAATAACATCATCATGAAAAGTATTCAACAGTTTAAGCACAAACACTCAACAATAAAAACATCCTAAAATCAAGAATTTCAGAAGAGTTCCAATAAGTGGCAGCATGAATAAATTGTTCAAAACAAGTAAAAACCAAATTAAGTACTCCCCTATAATGATATTATGTAATTTTCTTCTTTTCAATGAGCCAACCATCCTCTTATATTTTTCACTCAACCTAGGTATTCTCATTAAAGTACCTAAAAAGATACAAAATCAACTTCAGATTCAACCATTTAAGTTCAAAAAAAATAAAACAAGGTCTATGATGATAAAGGAGTCTCCATGATGCTCCAATTCAAAGGTGTTTGTTGTAGTTCACTATGGGAAAGATGAATGTCATTTCCTACACTCAATCGGATACCAAGTAAAAGCTCATAATAATTCATAAGAACAAAAATGGTGTGAGCCAAATTTATTTTTAGATTCTAAAAATCAAAATAAGAACACATAAAATCAATAAATATATGTGAAAATAGTATTAAATAGTTAAACTTATCTGAACACTCCCACTATCTCAAAATAATAACACATAATCCTTATACACTTTCTCTAACCATCTACATGGTTTCTTCTAGTTTAATCAACTATAACTCAGTTCCAAAATAACTCCCAAACTAGTATTTCTTATGTTTTTTCATTTAGTCCTCACACATTACCAATAGTCACACACCATTATTTTTATTCTTCTATCAAAACTAAATTAAAATTTTAAAAAGAAATAAGGTTGTAACTAAAGATATAACATAGGTAACTCCCATATAATATTTTACAAATAAAACTAAAACAAGAAACTATGGAAGTGGGAAAAATATATTTTATATAAAATATAATTGAAAGGAGTATTAGTAAAACATTTAAAATAACAAAGGAAATTGAAATCTAAAACATTCTATATTTGATCATAAAAAGAATAATAAATATTCTATATTTTATCTTGAAAAGAATCCTTAAAAAGACATAGAATAAAGATAACTTCAATGGAAAGGTTGAAAACCAGTAACTACGAAACTCTGAGGTCTTTTCCTAAAAAATCACCTCTCCTAGGAATTGTCCCTAACACACATCTTCAAAATATACTCATTTTTTTATTTTTTACATCCTTCCCTATAAAAAATTATTCATCAAAACATCCATAAAAAACTCAACCAAATTCATTCACTCATTTTCCTATGTTGTAAGAGATAATAAAAATAACATTGTACTGTATGGTTTTTCAACCTCTGTCCCAAGAGAGGGCTTCCCCATAAGAAAACCTGATCAATGATAAAAACACATCCAAATAAATAATTAAGTCCTAAAATGTCTTTAAATACAAAAAAATCATATTAACCAAAATAAATCACTACAAGAAAGGTCGCTTAAAATAAAATGAAATTAACATTGTCTAAAATATTTTACAATGTGACATGACATATTGTTAGTATTTATTGTTAAAATTCCAAAACATTTAATAAGATATCATGCATGTTAAAAAATTTATAACATCAAATTAATGTTGATATAATTTCACATAATTTCTTGCACATTGAGTCAATTTTTTTGTTAATTTCACATCATTTTTAAGAGACATAATAGATTTTGAAACAAATGAAAATAAAAAAAACTTTTACTTATTAAAAATATTAGGAATATACAATATGGAAATAGAAACAAATGCTAGAGTGAATATTTATAAGTGAATACGTAATGAATAGTTCTCAATGTAACGAGGGGGTCAATAGTGAGAAAAAATAATTATGCATACAGATGTTTTTTTAAACAATGTGAATGTATGTGTACATGCATAGGTAAATTCAAAAAAATTATGCATACCACGTACAATTTATTAATTTGGAAGAGGTATGGGATGTGTGGGAGCTTACAATTGTGTACTACATATAGTTTACTATATTTTAATAGGTGTATGAACCTTCAAACAATGTATTCATATACACATAAAATAGAATAGTAGATGATTCAAGGTAGATTCTCTAAAGTCGGGGTGGTTAGAATGCATATGCAGGGGTTCAAATAGGCATAAAATATCAATACACCTTGAGTTTCTCAAGGCTGTGATGAGCGGACAATCTAAACAATTTAATAAATGAGGTCAAACACAAAACCACAAAATTGATCAAGTCAATTGAATAGTAACTCAATACCAAGAATACATCTTATGTGTATGTAGATAGTGAAGTTAATATGGTGGCTTTAATGTGTAAAAGATCAAACTATAATGATTTTTCATTATCATGATGAAACATAGAAAATATTGATTCATAGGAGGACAATAAATAATAAAGAAAAACAAATATCGGAAATAGAAACCAACATGTAAATGTCACTGAACATGGAGATTCATTTATTCATAAGAAAAAATGCATTATGTCTCATTCATGGGCACAACTCAAGTGTTTTTACTAATCAAATGGTGATTTGTGGTAACCCCCACCACGCCGCAATGAAGATTAGGGTTCTTCCCCTCTAGATGCTTTGATTCCACCACTGATGGCTGGAGTTTTGATCCGTACAAGCACGCAACATAATATTTGGGAGATTCAATCCCTATGAAGCAAATCTCTCCCCCCCCCCTCCCCCCCAAAGGTTTACCTAAGAGAGGTTAGTGCTCGCAATAACTCATTCTCACTTTTTAAGGGTATGAATATTGGCATCCGTCAAAAGGGATTGGTGGTGCACATTAAAGAAGATATGACTACAATCTTGAAGAGGATTGAAACTGGATCCCATACCATCATCACTCGACTCGTTCTACCTAAAGGTGGTGTGCCATGGAAGATTGATCAACTCACCTAAAGATTGTCCGATATATGGGGCTTCAAAAATTGGAAGTGTGTCTCCTTAGGGAGAGGATACTTCCACTTTCTCTTCCCCTCTAAAGATCTCAAAACGCATGCTTGGGTCCATGGCTCTCTGTCTTTGAAGCCAGGGGTGCTGCACATCCATGAATGGGATTACAAATTCAACCCACTAGAAATTGATAACTCAACAGTTCAAGATTGGGTGAAGTTGTTTGGTATTAAATGGATTCTTTGGCACCCTCATATACTTTATGATATTGCATTGGCAATTGGGGTCCTGGTCAAGATGGATAGGGAGACAAAAATTGCTAGATATGGTCATTTTTCTGGATTCTTAGTTGAAGTGGACCTTTCCTCCACACTGATTAATAAATTATTCCTTTCTACTGATGAAGAAGAACTTGAATTAAGGATTGAATTCGAGAACTTACCTCAGATATTCCCAAACTTTAGGATCATTGGGCATGACAAAAATAATTGTATGAAGTCTTTGACATGCAATTTTTGTTTCTTACATGGACATGATCATAGCACATGTTTTAGGAAACATAAATCCAATTCTGGTCTAAAGGATACTAAGCACCAAAGACTTCCTATTTTAATTGGACAAACTTCTGTTGTTACACCCCCTCAAGGTCCTATGATAGACATCAGGTCCTCCCAGAAGGGATCTTCTGACCATAGACACTCTTTGGTCGGGTCATCTGCCCCCTCTGTCCATGATGTTTCATGGGATGAAATAGTGGAAAGGGGCCTGATTGAACTCCCACCCCTGCCCGTTAGACTTAATTACTCAATGTATTGTGACATTGAGGGGTCTCCAATTGTGACAAATAAATTTTCTTCTCAGAAGACTATTTCATTATAATTTTCACTATTATCCTCTGAAAAATTGGAAGCTGGAAACAACCTTCCCCCTGCATTTGTAGAAGCATACTCAAATCTTGAGAGGTCTGCCTAGGTGACATAGGAAATTCCTTCTCAAAAGACTGTTTCCTCTGATTGTGTTTTGGTTGATACTAAAAAATTGAAAGCTGACAACAGCAATCCCCCTACCTTGTTTAAAACTCATCCCCTTCCTTCTGTCTATCCTATTATTCAGGCCTTGGCACATACACTTGACAGTGGGACTAAGGAGGTTACTTTGGCCTCTTTGGCCCCAATGATTCACGTCACATGAAACTGACAATATTTTTCTTGCACAAGATTCTCCTAACTCTCATGCAGGGAAAAAGACAAACAAAGAGCTGCAGACAAAGCAGGATAACCCTCCAGTGAAGCAGACTAGTGGTTTGTAGGCAGAACAGGCCACTGTAAGGGAGGAAGACCAGCATCTTGTAGCAGATGATGAGAACTCTTGGCAGCAAATGAAGCATGGTAGGTAAACTAAATATTGCGAGAAGGTTAAGGAGAGAGCTGGACCAACAATAAGGAAGGCAACATAGTTTGAAGTCTCAGACTTGGATACAGATATTGAGACCCTCTTATAACAAGTGAGAGATTTAGAAGCACTTCACAGAAGAGGATGTGGATGTGGATGTGAGCACTGTCAAGGAATGGACTGGGGTGCCTTGCAAGACAAAGAATGTGAGATTGCTGACAAGATCAGGAAAAACTTGTATGATGAAAGCTTTGTTTTTTTGTATTTTCATCTGTTACTTTCCTTGTTTCATTTGTTTTTGTTCTAATAAAAAAGGACATGATCCCTTACCTTAAAACAATAGATGAGGGTATGAAACATAATCCTAGGTTGTAATTATTGTCTAATATTTTTAGTGTCTAAAGAATTCAATAGTTGATATTCTTCTTATATTATAATATTGAACTGCATATTAGAAATAGCATATTTGAAAATAGTGAATATACTATGAATAAAATTAGATTAAATTAAATGAAATAGAAAAATGATATTTCCATTGAATCATTCCAACTAATTTAAATTTTTAAATATTATGGTTTATCCATAGTTACTTTTTTTGGGTTTAAACTGCAACTAAGTAAATGTAAGGCCACTTATGGAAACATATAAAATGTAAGACAAAGAATGTTATGAAATAATATCATAAAATATTTATTAAATGGCTAAGTTAACTAAATTTCATGACATATCATGTTATGAAATAATATCATAAAATAAATTGAATAAAATTATTGAATTATTTTTCATTAAACATATAAAATGTAAGAAACATACTGTTTTTATGAAATTAAAACATATCACTACAATTTTGTCTAATTTATGAAGATACATACCTTGTCCTTCAACTAGAATAGTCTTTAGAAAATTATTTTATACTATAAGATAGTCTATAGTGAAAACCATTGATGTTTCACATGGTCTCTTCGAGCCATAGATGTTAAAAATAAATGCTTTCAAGCATTCAGTAACTTCTGAAAGCAATGATTGCAAGCATTTAGAAACTTCTAAAAGAAACAAATGGATACTTAAGAATAAAAACTTTAAAGGGAACCAATTCTTTTAAGCTATTATTCTTTAAAATATAAACTAACTTCAAAGTAAAAGGAAAACTGTCGTGAATTTGTACTCAGCATAAACCACACATTATAAAAAGACGACCATAAATCATGAAAAATACCAAGCGCCACTGATTAAACATTGTTAACTCCCCAAGAAAGTTATGATTCCTAATAAGATCACCCAGAAACATAAATCACATAAAGATCTGTATATTTGGTCACATTAGAATACTTAGAAAAATAATAACATCAATAACTCAACTTCTACATAATTATAACCAATCCAACAACAAAATGAAAGGCATAGATGTTTGAATGGTCAAGAAGAGAGTTAACCAATCCAACATTGATTCATATGCCACATACAATGCCAAATCCTGTAAATAGTTCACTAACACTAATTAGAAAGAATCTTGATTCAAAATCAAAACCAACCACATGGGATGAGAAAATATAAAATAGCATGTCAAGTGGAGCATTGATTATGAAGGATGATGCAAGAACCTTGGTTGTTGTAGAGAAAATTACTTTTCATCCATTATAGTTCCTAAAATATCAAGGTCAATGCTTTCTCCAAATGCATCTTTTGAAGCCATAAACTGTGAATAAATTACATAAAGAGGAGGTGTAAGTAGTTTGGATGAATTGTGTTGTTTTAGCCTCTTAGTATACCAGACACCCAACTGATGGTGAACTAAAAATAATGTTTTTTAAGTAACTTCAAATGTGAAGTAAGGATTGAAGAAAACTTCTTCCTATTTGTAATTGTCTCCAGAAAACATTTTTTATGTTGCTCTGGCATCTCAGGAAGCTTGCACCATTATTTTCCCCAATATATTAGGATATTTAGTTCTTATAAATATTTGTAGAATATACATCATATAAGACCTTAAATAAGATAAATATAATCTAATGAAATGAGAAAAGGAAGAATGAAACCCATGAGTTACGTTAATTATTATGATATCTGGACCAGGAAAAATGCATGACAAAAATCGAGGAACTCCAAACCAATCCTAATTTTTCTATTATGAGAGAAGATGAGTGGATACCTGGAAAAGTTCATAGTTTATCCAGTTGATAATAACATTGTGTGCACTATCATTTTAAATTACGATGCCTTTAATGTCTTTTGATGCATCCTTGAAATACACTTTCTCTATTGCAGGATCAATGTCTAGATGCTTTGACTTGAAGTCCCTGCAAGCCTTTAAGATGGTATTCATCCCACTTCGACTGCCACAGAAAACACTGAAACAGAAATATAAAATATAGGAATGGAAACCAAAGAAACAAAAAATGATTAATTTTTAGGGGAGAAGAGTGTGAAAGAGGGCGCAAGCATAGAACAAACAAGGCAAAGATGAATGGATCGTGGAGAAGGGGTGATTGCAACAAACCGAAGGGGAGGTCAACAAGATGAAACTTGGGATGGCGTAACATCAAAGTGGTGGGTATGAACAGGTGATTACAAATAGATATATGAAGAAACCAAACCTATTTTTAATTAATGGTGTGGCATCGATGTAATTTTTTCGAAATAGTGGTGACAAATGGTGAACATGCAAGCCAACGATCGATATTAGTTTGCTGTTTTAGTGTTTTCGGGGTATCGGATTGGGAGAGGGTTTCACATGGTAATCAGAATTGGATGGGTTGGGTTCACCAGAGCCACGATGGTAGAGAGGTTGGCTGGGTGTGCCAGAGCCATGATAGAGGGGAGGTGGACTGGGTGCACTGGAGCCGTGACAGAGGGGAGGTGGGATAAATGCGCTAGGCTGGGTGCGCCAGAGCCGTGATAGAACCGCAACAGAGGGGAGGAAGAGTGGGAGGAGGGGGAGAAAGAATTGCTGGGGTGGTAGGGGGAATAATAATGAGGGATTGAGGAATTGTGAGGGATGGGGAGGGGTAACTGCTATGGGAGGAGGGTAGGGCCAGGATTTTCATTCTTGCCATGGCTTTTAGGATGGATATAGCCACATATTTTATTAATTATAGCTATAAATCCATGTCTATAGACCAATTTTCTAGTAGTTCTTAGTATCCTAGAGCCAATATCTACATTATTACATTGACATATGATATAAGGAATCACATCTTAAAGGACCGAATAGTTTAGCAGTCTTGATAAACTAGATATATACTTTAAATCCACATTGAATTTGTAAACATAAAATATACAAATTATTTTCTTTGATAACTCAATTATTCCCTTAGCGTGTCCATGTATATCAATCACAAAACATTTCCTGGTATACTAGGAAAAAAATTAGGGGTGAGCACAGATGCTCAATAAGGGTAGGTAACAACCCAAAAAATCTAAAGTAGGAACATTGCATTCAATAACGTGTATGACACGCAACACCGAATGCATAAGGGAAAATAATATTGCAAAAAATTATAATATATTCACTATTTTAAATAAATTAAATTTTATTTATAGTATTAAATACCAATGATACTGAGTTAGCATGTGACACATGAAACAATGGGTTTCTTAATTGGATTGCATTACATGCAAGACTGAGTTTTACCAAACAATAATATATTATTCAAATATTATTATTTAATATAATAAGATATAACCTAGCTGTTATGTTAGAGGTTATTAATATTATTAACTAACTAATGAAAATATATGTTTTACACAAATATAAAATGAATTTATTGGTTAAAAATTAATTAGAAATTAATAAAAGAACTAATTTAATATAATGAGAATGTTTTTATAAATAACTATTTTTATGCTCACAAAGTCATTTTATCCTAATAAATGAAATTAATTTCTATTAGTGAATTAAATTAATGAAATATATATGTTATATATTTCATAAAATATTTTTGATATTTATCCAATAGATTCGATGGGAATAATATATGAACAAACCCAATATTACACATAAAAACCTATATTTTTATAAAAGTAGTTTTACCGCCTTTTAATGGTGGACCTATTTTAAATCCAAATTTTGGAACTTTTATAGATTATATATGTAAAACTAAAATTCATATTTGAAATCAAAACATAAAAACTATGTTAGGGTAAATTTTGGGTATTTTTCTGTGAAGTTTTATATTTTAATGAATAATAGAAAATACTAAATTTTAGTTTAAAACCCTTTTTTCATCTAATTTACTTATATATTTAAATTATACAACAATCAAACCAATTAAGATCATTGAAATAAATTTAAATTTGAAATTATATATAAAAACATTTCAAATTTATGGGTGAGACCACATTAGTATTTTGTTTTTATGGGTGGGTACATTCGATATCATCTCAGTGTGAGACTTCATAGTTCAAGGATGAGCTATCTTAAGGTGGGGGGTTATAACGTCCCAGGTCTTTGAACAAGTCAGAATTCCTAGTTAAATTTGAATTTCAAATTTGGTGGATGATCTGATTTTTAAATTGGGATTTAGAGTGTAATTTGAGAATTAAAACACATTAGTATATTGTTTTTAGATGGGGTTTAATGTTTGGTAAGTCTATCAAAGGTCTAGTTTTGTTTTGGTAGTGTCGGTCTTTGAGAACCAAAGTTTGGCAGACACAACACTGGGTGCATGGTTGGCGCATGGTTAGTGCTTACCATGCAGCCCAAATCATGAGACTCATTTGAACCAGAGCATAGTTATAAAAACTGTGTGAGGTGGGGAACATGGCCATATGAAATTCCTATAGTTTTTAGCAGTGGTGGTCCTCACGGGCTGTGCATGGTTTGAAAAACTGTGTGGAAAGCCATGTGAGGTAGAGGTTCCTTTGGACAGTGGCACCATATGATTGATGCATAGTTAGCTAAACCGTATATCCAAACCGTATGACCCATTTTAAAGGGGGTTCCCTTGGGATAGTGGAACCACAATGTTGGTGTAGGGTTAGCTAAAACTTGTATCCAAACCATATAGTTCATTATAGAGGGTCAAATTACATTACTACTCCTCCCTTATATTTATTTATTCTTCCTCCTTTCTTCTCCCATTCATGCGCCTCCCTCTAGCAGTGGGTTCCTCCTCTCCTTTCCTAGGTTCTTTTATAACTCATTCATCCAAGATCATATTCAAGCTCCATATAGTGTATTGGATAGATAATGGTAAATTTATAAATCATCATGCTTCCTTTCTTTTCTCTCACTATTTGGAATGTTAATTCCATGAGAGATCTTTGTCCTATTTTCAGGTCATTTTTCTAAAATCCCACCCTCTTATTTCATATCGAATTAGAAGCCGATATTCAATGAGCGAACACCTACAAGAATAAGGTTGGTGGTACCTATATTTCTCCTTAAATATATGTGTGTTATGGGATGCGTACATGAATACGTGTGTGTGGGTTGTCCAAGTGAAACTCTTAATAAAATAATGCTTATCTTAAGATCATTTAATTGATATTGTGATATGATTATGGGTATGATCATGTATCTTTAAATGTGTTATGTTGTGTTTGAGGATTTTAGTTGGTTGGGTAGATTATGTGGTATGCTTTAATTTAATTATTAATATTTTTTATGATTGAAATAGTTCCTTGGGAATGTGTAGGGAATGACCCATAATACATGGGGTTATGTGATCACTGAGATTGAGACAACGAGGTTTGTCATGATGAGGGAATGGTCTCAGATATGTGGGAAGGTTATGACCATAAAAATTAAGGCGATGCGATCATCAGGTTGAGGCAGATGGTGATGTCCATGTCGTGAATGGGTGATGATGTTTGCATGTGGAAATTAAGTTTCCAGTTGGTGTGGATTAGGTATGGTTGGTGACTTATGCTCACCATGATTGACCAATAGCACAATTGGAGTTGTGTGAACATAGATGATGGCTAAATTGAGGTGGTGTTGACCACTCGTTGTGGGTGGCGGCCTCTGTAGATTTAGTAGCTTATGGATGGTGTTGACCATTAGTTATGGAGGAGGTGTTCACCATAGAAAGTCATAGTTGATGGTGAGTGAGACTATCAGATAGGGGGTGAGGCTTATCGTGACATTGAAGGATGATGGGCCAAGTTGATGATGAGTGAGACCATCATATAGGAGGATAGATCTCACTGTGCATCTGGATGTCGGGTTGTTGAGCCAAGGATGGTTTATTATTCATTAAAGGATGGATCTCGCCATGCCTTGGGACATAAAACTATTGAGCTGATGGTGTTTGTTCAAATAGATGTCTAAGGGACTTGTGAGAACTTATTGGGCATGCTGATGGAATGCTATTATTACTCGATATGTGGCCTATGTGGTTTTAAATGGCATAAGGTGTCAAGTGACATGTGTATGGATGATATACTGAGGTTCTTCTGATACGATTTACTGTGGATATATCATCCCACTCCGGCATTAGTTGAAGTTGGTAAATGATTTCTCATGGTTATTGAATATGAGTAAAGCAAGTTATATATTTTATTCATGAGTGTAGTTGCTATTTATTTACATATTCATACACTTTTATAAATATGGATATAAGATAAGAACATGTTGCTGGTTTTCTACTGAGTTCATACTCACAACCTACATCATCCCCTTAGGACATGTGTTAAATTTATGGTTTTGAGATCAAGTTAGATACTGTGATCATACTATATACCATAGTAATTAGGGATGCAAAAATACATGGGATGGATGATAGATGGACCATGGTGGTTCTTTGCATCGAGTTGGAGTTTCTTTTTTAAGCATTTTAGTGAGCTCTTATATGATTGTCCATGGGTGATCTTGCATGTCTATTTTTAAATGAATTTCCAATATGTTTACTTTATCTGTCTTATGTCTAGTTTCATGCATATTGTCTTGTTATTTTTGTTACATTTTACTGATTATTCTGGTTTTGGTAAATTAATTCCGCTAAGTTATAGTATTATGACCTTTATTATTATCATAACCGGTGGATATATTCTCACCACTATCACCTAATTCGTCCCTCGCCGCTAGTCGGTATCCTTTTCTGTATAAGGAGATCTATCTAAGGCCTAGTGTCCCACCATCCCATAGCACTAGTTAAGTGGATCTCGAGACAGGGAGATTCAAATGGTATCAAAGGAGGTTCTTTGTTGGTGTTGTCTTGCAGCATCATAAGGTCTGGGTTTAAAATGGAAATTGTATTCGACTAGTTACAAATCATATTATTTTTTTCTTTTTTCTTATTATTTAGGCGATAAAAGATCAGATACTAGGGCCCAGTTAGGACTGGGTAAAGAGCTCATGGGTAGGTGTCTGCATCCCCATGAAGGGGGTATAGACAAAGTTTTCAAGGGTGAGAAATTTATTTTATTCTTTGTGTTATTACAGTTGATTAATTTCTACCATGAGTGGCGCATTTGGGTGTAATGTTATTGGTTTATAAGATTTTGACCCTTGTCCCAACATGGAAAGGGAAAAGTATTTATGTACCATGGTAGGCACTTAGACTCATATGATATGTGTATATGCTTGTGACTGTTTCCTAGAACTTGGAATACATGAAAAGGGTTTGGGTTGTTTAAAGTTTCAAAAAAAATCTAAACAACATTTTACTTTATAGGTGGAATTCTACTCAGGCAGCCCAGATATGTGGTTCCAAACATGATGATATGTGATCCTATGTGTGTAATGCATGTGGGTACAACTATGATATGGGTAGGTTGGAATAAATAAATGGGGTTATTTGTTTAAAATTTCAAAAATAGTGTTTTCTTGTATATCTTCTTGGTGGTATTCTACTTAGCCACCCTAGGTTGATGATATATGATATGCATGATATGTGATACTTTAATAACGTATGGGTAGGTAGGGGGCTATGAGGCTGGATGATATGTGATATGGGTGTGGTAAGGAAGTGTAAGGGTGGTGAGATGCAATGTCTTCTAGATTTCCCTATTTGCAATATATGGCTATTATTTCTATTATTGACCATGGTATTTCGTCTTTAGTGTGATGCCACCTAGATGGGATTTAGTAGAGCATTATGAGGATGGATATGTAGTTCCACTAGAGAGTACCCAGGATGAGGCCCCTGAAAGTTAGGATGATCTTAAGCCACAGGTATAGGCTTCAAGGCAGATGGGGAAGCCGTGAAAAATGGAAGATTTTGGTCCATGGCTAGACAAGCGGCTCAGGGTGAGCTTGGTACAAGTCATAAAAAGTATTTATATGGGATTTTAGGGAATTGAGTTGTGCATGAAATATCTAACATGGGAGTTCTAGTCTCAACACCCACCATTGATTCAGGGTGAGGGTGGACCGTAGGCAGTAGAGAACTAGATTGAGTCTGTACTGACGATATTTGACCAGCTCGAGACACCCCTTGGTCAGAGGGTGAATTTGGATACTTATATGCTCATAGTACAGGAAAATAATTAGTGGGACATACATGTATAGGTTGGAAGACATGATGGACTAGCATAGAAGGATTTTCAGACCAGGTTTTTCAAGCATTTCTTCCCAGAGACATTGAGGTAGATCGAGCCCATGATTTCATAAACCTGAGGTAGGGGATACATTTATTATGGATTATGGAACTAATTTCATGGACCTGTACTTATTTTCACCTTCTATGGTCGGCGAAGGCGTATCTTGGGTGATATTTTTTGAGGATGTCTTATGAAATTCCATCAGGGTGTAGGTGAATATATTCTGGTTGACCTCATTCTCATAGGTAGTAAATTAGGCACTGATAGCTGATGGGAATTTGAAAGATAGGACTTAATCGAGTCGAGTGGTGGTGTCAGGTGAGTTAGGTAGTGGTTCCTTGAGTAGCCAAAAGCAGGACCATGAGGATTCTCAGCAAGGCAGTCAAGCCAGAGATTCGTTAAGACCACCAAGGAGTGATTTTTAAATGGTGTGCTTCTAGTGTGGATAGTCAAGTCATATTCATAACTAATGTGAGTGATCACTGAAGGAGTATCAAGCAGGAGGCCATATGGGGCACTTGGAGAGGTTCTTCCAGAAAACATCTCAGATAGCTGGAAGTTGGGGTTTGGGTCAGACATAAGGATCTGAGGTAGGACTGGGAACAATACCGGGAGATGGAAGTCGTGATTCTATTGCATGCGCAAGTCACGGCAGAGTGATAGAGGGAGAGAGATAGGCCCAGAAGTGGGGTCAGTGGCTGGTATTCGGTGTAACTCTATAGGGAGGTCAGGCCTCGGGTAGTCGGGCTTCAAACCAGGTACATGTCATTGAGTTGGTAGGGTTAGAGTAGCTCGAGGAGCCGATGGCAGTTAGAGGTACGCTGTGAGAATGGTCATGGTTTCCTTTTGTTTTTCTATGACTGATGTGGGTGCACGATTTTCACATGTTTAAATTGAACTAATTAGGCATTAGTTAGTATGTGGGCATCAAGTATGATGTTTTTTTTGTATGAGATGTGTAGGCATGGATACATTTAATGGGAATGCATATATATATATATATAATGTGAGATCACTTTTGGGCATCTTGTGATGCATGAATCTTGGGCATCGACTATGATGCAGAACTTTATGGGTGTCATGTATGACATGGGTATAAATTGAGAATCTGATGAGGTGTAGGAATGATGGTATGTCATATGGGGATATTTATGTCTGGAGGGTGGTTGGAGGAAACATTGGAATGCCTTTTTGGGTTGGGGAGCAACTGGGTATGTAATTCCTAAGGTGGGGAGCCATGAGAGGAATTGATCTATGAATAAGTAACTGAGGAAGACCGGGGTGATGTTTATGGAATGGATATCTTAGATATCATATCAGTGTGAGGACACATAGCTCAATGATGAGCTATCTTAAGGTGGGAAGGTTGTAACATCCTGGGTTTTTGAATGGGATGTTGAATTCCTGGGAAAATTTGAATTTCAAGTTTGGTGGATGGGACAACATTTAAATTGGTCTTTAGAGCATAATTTTGAGAATTAAAATGTGTTAGTACATTTTTTTAAGATGGCGTTTAAATCTAGATAAGTTTCTTGGAGGACTATTTTGGTTTTGAGAGTGTCGGGCTTTGAGAAACAAAGTTTGGGAGACATGACACTAGATGCACAATTGGCGTACGATTAATGCTAACTGTGTGGCCCAAACCATGTGATCCATTTGAATTGGATCATGGTTAGGTAAACCATATAAGGTGGGTTACATGACCATGAAAAATGTATACAGTTTTCAGTATAGGTGATATACATGGGCTTCACACAATTTGACAAACTGTGCGCTAAGCCATGTGGGGTGGAGGAGCCTCCAGATAGTGGAACCGCAAGATTGGCGCATAGATAGCCAAACTTTGCGACCCATTTTAAAGGGCGTGCCCTTTTTATAGTGGAAGATCATGGTTGTAATATGGTTATCCAAACCGTGTAGCCAAATCATGTGATTGATTAAAGAGGGTGAAATTACCTTTCCCCCCCCCCCTCCCTTCTATTTCATTCCTCTTCCACCTTTATTCACCCATTCTTGCACCTCCCTCCATCCATGGGTTCCCACTTTATCCTTTCATAGGTTCCTTTGGAATTACTTCATCTAAGCTCCGATTCAAGATCCATCAGGTTTATTTGATAACTATTGGTAAGGCTACAAATCCTCTTTCTTCCTTTATTCTTTTCTCTCACAGTTTGGAATACTAATTCCAGGCTATCCCTTTTGCCTATTTTTAGAAATTTTATCTAAAATACAAATTCATCTCATTTAGGCTCATATTAGAGGCCGATATTTGATGAGTGAGTGCCTACAAGCATAAGTTAGGTGGTGCTTAGATTTCTCCTTAAATATATGTGTGCTATGGGATGTGTACCTAAATACAGGTGTGTGGTTTGTCTAGGTGAAACCCTTAATAAATCAATTCTTGTATTAAAATAATTTAATTGATTTTGTGAGATGTTGATGGGAATGCTTGTCTATTTAAATGTGTTTAGACTAGTTTGGGGCTTTTAGTTGGTTGGGAAGATTATGTCATATGTTTTAATTTAATTATTAATATTGTGTTATGATTGAAATGGTTTCTTTGGAACTTGTTGGCCATGACCCAGAATACATGTGGTGTTGTGATCACTGAGATTGAGGCGATGAGGTTTTTCAGGTTGAGGTTATGGCCCGATATATGTGGGATGATAATGACCATCAAAATCGAGGTGTTGTAATAATCTGGTAGATTCAGATGGTGATGACCATGTTATGGATGGGAGATGAGGTTCACATATGGTAATGAGGTTTTCAAATGGTGTGGCTTAGTTATGGTTAGTGAAAACTAATCACCATGATTGGCCAATAGCATCATTGGAGTCGTGAACATATATGAGGACTTAGTTGAGGTAGTGTTGACCACTCATTGTGGGTGGAGGCCTCTATAGATTTAGAGGCTTGGGGGGTGGTGTTGACAAATAGTTATGGAGGAGGTGCTCACTATAGAAAGCCACGGTTGATGGTGAGTGAGACCATTGGATGGGGGCATAGTCTTTTTGTGACATTAAAGGTCTATGGGATGGTTTAATGGTGAGTGAGACCATCATATGGGAGGATGGATTATTTCGTGCCTTGGGACGTTAGGCTATTGAGTTGATGGTGATTTATTATTCATTGAAGGACTGATCTCACTATGCCTTGGGACATCGGGTTGTTGAGCCGATGGTGTTTGTTCAAATGGAAGGTTGAGGGACTTGTGATGCACTTATTGGGCATGCCGATAGGATGCTAGTATTACTTGATATGTGGTACATGTGGTATCAGATGGTATGAGGTGTCTGGTGACATGTATATGGATGAGATACCGAGGTTCTTCTGGTACGACTGACTGTGGATATATCTTTCCACTCTGGCATTGGATGAAGTAGGTAAACAATTCCTTGTGGCTGTTGAGCATGAGAAAAGTGGGTTATGTATTTTATGAATGAGTGTAATTTATATTTATTTACATATGCATAAACTTGTATAAATATGTATGTAAGATAGAAACACATTTGTGGTGGTCTACTGATTTCATACTCACACCCTACATGGGCCCCTCAAGATGTGTGTGGAATTTATGGTTTTGAGATCAAGTTAGGGACTTGGATTGTGCTTTGAACCATAGTGATCAGTGATGAACATGTTCATGGGATAGATGGCAGATGGGCCATGGCGGTTCTTTACATCAAGCTAACGTTTTTTTGGGGGGATTTTGAGTATGCTCTTATATGATCTATCATGGGCGATATTGCATGTCTATTTTTGTACGATTTCTTGACATGTATACTTTATCTAGATTGTATCTAGTTTTATGATTATTGGATTTTTATTGTTATTACATGTTGGATTGTTATTTTATTACTTATTATTTCTTCCACTAATTTTGGTAAATTACTTGTACTAAGTTATGGTATTATGACGTTTATTATCATCATCACTAGAGGGTATAGTCTCTTCAAAATCACCTAATTAGACCCTCGCCACTAAGAGACAACCTTTGATGTATGGGGAGGCACGCTTAAGGCCCATTGACCCACCAGGTCGGATCACTGGTTAAGTGACTCCTGTGTTGGGGTGCTACAATTCCAACTTATAAGTACCCCGTGAAATCAGTGGTTCTTCAAAGAGAATCTTCTACACTAGAATCCCCCAGTGGGGATTTTTAGTTCTAATCCTACAAATCACCTATAGGGTATTTTTAGCATCGGTACCTTTGGATGGATTCTAGGCACATAAATCGTAACAAAAAAATTATACACCATATCAGGCACTTTATCACATCCCAATTCCAACTTCATAAACACATATCATCCACTATAAGTGGCTCTACAAGGGGAATTGGATACAATAGAATACCCTAGTGGAGTTTCTCATTTTAGATATTGAAAATATCATGTAGGGGACTTGCAACCTCATTACCCTTGGTAGGATTATAAGGACATCAACCTTAACAAATAAACTTTCACATCATAGCATGACTTTTGGACATAAAAAGGCTTCAACATCATAAATACGTATTTTGCACTATGAGTGGTTCTATAAAGGGAAGTTGTTACACTATATTCCCCTGGTGGAGATTTGTAGCTCTAATCCTGCAAATATCCTAAAGGGGATTTGCAACATCATTATCCTTTGGAAGGATTTTACAATAGGAATCATTTATAATAGATTCCCCCATTTGAGATTTTTAAGTCTTATTCTGAAAATATCTTGTAGGGGATTTGTAGTATCAATCCCCTTATAGGATTCAATATTATTAACACGTCTCTATCAAATTAGAAGTAAAAAAAATACAGATATTTTTCATATAATATTTTAAAATTAATGGAAAACTTTCATCCAGGAACAATTTTCTACATTAGACAACAACATCCAATGATTACATGATTTGGATTAAAACAAAATCCGATAGTATAACTACAATGATGACAGTTACAACAGCTCCCAACACCTTCATCTTTAAGTCATCAACTTGACACTTGATCTCCATAACTTTATATTGCATTTTTTCAAGAACATTATTATGGTGTTCCATTTGTGACTGATATTAAGCCACAATTACCTCATCTTTGGTTCATGTCTGACTTCCTGTTTCATGAGGTGGTTCTAACCACTTGAAAAAATTACATTTATTTGTTTCCTAGGAAGAAAATAATCTTCCTGGATTTTTCTCAATATTCGACATATTTATGGACACCTTATTTTCACAACTACAGTTCTCAGGACGTTCTCTTATCGAACCATAGGCAGAACTCTATGCAATTTTACATTCTAAAAAGAATTTTCATCAACAAATCCATTTTTTATTTATACAAGATTTCAAGTAATCATAGTGTTTTATTTTTACTAGGACATATTTTGAGTAATAAATTTTATTGTCTATAGTTGGGTAAACAAATTGAAGACTAAGTATTTCTAGAAAATGTATAAATTGTAAACTATAACCTAAACATTTAATTGTGTAATATATCACCAAATGACCATCATTACAATTTTATAGGGGAAATACCTATAGAGTTCATTTTTATTGAATAGTATTTCACTGATAGATTCTTCATTGATTATAGGAATATGTCAGTCGTATTGGTGATCTTGGACAACCGAAACCCTAAATTTGTTTAATGAAACCGACTTTAGAGAGAAAATGAACCACAGTGTGTGACAAATCTTCAATTCATGAGTTGATATGTTTTGTAGAAATGAAGAATGATTATTTCAAAGGAACAGGTAGAAATGTCACTGAAGCATTGAGTGTTTTGGAGCACATTTAACGAAATCTGGAGTGAGATTTGCGACTACCAAATCCATATTTTTAATGATAATGGAGTCAGAAATCCCAAAGGAAATAAAATATAAAAAATTGTGGAGAATACTCTCATTTAAATTAATGGGTATGATGAAACTACATGCTTCACAATCAAGGCACTATAATTCATCTCATGGTGTTATTTTTTTTTATAATTATTTTTAAAAATTATTTTTAAAAATTGGGTACAACCACTAAAGCAGCACACACGCAAGGAAGAAAATACATTTAAATCAGTGGCTCAAGGACTTGGCCCTGTAACCTTTCCCTAATCCTATCCCCACTAATACCACCCCAGCCGAGTGTGGGGGATATTATTATTATTATTTTGAATGGTCAAAATTCCATTTGTCTAACGGAATAACTTTTTCAAAAAAGGGAGAACCATTTTGATAATTAAAATCAACCCTGAATATTTTATAAATAAAAAATAAAAAAATAATTTATCCATTATCTGGAAAATCTAGTTTACTAAATTCAATATATCATAAAATAAATACCTTATTCATTTTCTCTCTCCTCCTCCACCCATTTTAGTTTTAAAATTAAAAAAAATGAATAAACTCGTGTACTAGTATCATAAATAAACTTGAAAAAAAAACATAAACTAATACCGGATTCAAAATTAAAATATAATCACAAACTCATTAAATTTAAAATCTGAAAAGATAAAAAATTAATAACTGGACCAAAAGTTCAAAAATAAATCCAAAAAAAATATGAAAATTAAATCTACATCAGGTCTTCAATTGGAAGAGAACGTTGCTTATCTTGTATAAATGGTGGATTTATGATACATGTGCATTTAAATACAATCCTCAATAAAAAAACAAAAAAAAAATTAGAAGAATCAAAAGGGTGTTTGGATGTCTTCATTATCCCAATAGTTTTTCCATCCTTAGTCATATCAAATTTACATCATACCTTCAATGGACCATCCTCCATTCCCCTATCCTTCAATTTTTCCCAATATGCCACCCCTTCGACATCAAATATAAAAATCCAAAACCAATATTTTAGAGATGGAAACTGGTACCCTTTAACCACAAACCCAACACTACTCAACCCTATTAAGTAGGATTCAAGTAGCGATTGATCGAAATGTAATAGGATTGTGGTAGTCAATTTAAAACTATTATAATATTCGGATCTTGATTAATCCTCTCAGGGAACCCTAATCCTGAACCTGATAAGAAATAATCATTATTCATTAACTATAGTCAAGATAACACCTACTTGACTTATAAGATGATGACAGTCATATTGGTGACACCAGCTTCGTTGATTATCGGAAGATGTCAGTCGTATTAGTGATCTGGTACTACTGAAACCCTGAAATCTAAATTTATCCTACAAAAAATACTTTGGGTAGAATATGAACCATGATGCATGGAAAATATTTAGTTCATGGACTAATATGTTTTGTGGAAATAACGAGTGACATTTACCAAGGAACAGTCCAAAACGTCATTGTAGTGTTTAGAAATTTTAAACAAGTTTGACTAAATTCAATGTGAGATTTGGGACCTACCAAATCTATATTTTGAGGAATAATGGAGTCTCTGTTCCCATGGATGGTAAAAATAAAAAAATAATGCTGGGAATACTCTCATTTAAATTAACTTCTATGATGAAGCGGGACACATGTCACAGATTAGTAGGTATTCCAATATAACTATTAAATTTATTGTTATTTTTGAGGCAAGAGAGATAATATATTACTAAACATAAGCACCAGATCTACAAATCTAACCATGAAAAGAGTCAACCCAATAATGATCTCCCCAATATTTCATATAGTGCGCCAATTGATGAGCATCCAGATTACCCCCATTTTTTGATGAAGGAGAAAATGCATTCAGTGAAGCTTTCTCTCAACAACCAAATCTTTCATAGAATATGAAAAAATGACTATAAATCCTCATCCTTCTTTGATAAGGCGGTAATCACCTAAAGGCAATCTGATTCCACCAGAATATATTTCCAATATTTTTAGCGAGCAAGAAGGATACCATGAAGGATAGCATATGCCTTCTCCACCATAGGACTCCAAGAGGCTTGGACGGCCATGAAATGGGCTTCCACAACATGACCATAGGGTGGGAAATAAATCCAACACCAACCCTTGAATTAGAAGAGACACCTGCATTAGTATTAATTTTGATAAAACCCTATGGGGGAGGAGTCCAATAATGAGATTGTTGTTGAGTACTACCCAACAAGGGACTCACATCATTCACTTTCCTGAAATTCATCCATTCAATGGCTCTCTCAATCCAAATATGATATTAGGTCACCTTCTTTGGGAAAAGGTTCTCATTTCATCTAGTCCAAATCAACCAAGAAATTGTGCATAGAAGCCCCACCACTTTCGGTTCCAACATAGATTCCCATTTAATGAGATTTCTGACCAACCCAATAAATGGATAAAATAACTTTGTAAAGTATGACGCCCATTCCTTCCATGACCCTTAAACCCCATGACTAAAGAGAATTTCATTTAGAAAAGATTCCACCTCTTGGAGGTATAGAGGATAGATGACGTCCTCTACAAGATGTCGTCTTACCAAGAAGTCACAGGTTAGAATGACACTAGAGAAAACCTGCCACCAAATAAATTTAACCTTGGGTAGAGTAGTGAACGACTAGAGCTTCTTCCAACAATCAATAAGATGGGTCTGATCCAAACCATGAAATCACATTTTGTAGCCTAAACAAACTGAGTACCTCCCAAAAGATTTTCCCGTCCAGAAAATCTGATCATTACCCATCTCTGGCATGAGAGTAATACTGAAGGTGAGATGAATATCAACCTCATTAAACCAGCTATAAATCTTTCCCAAATCCCAGTCCTACAAAGAATCATTGATTAGGTCTCACACCCTTTCATTTTTGAAACCTAGAACAATATTTGAGAAAAACTTAAGGATTGCTCCATTTTCTAGCCACAAATCATTCCAAACACTAACATTATTAACATCAATTATTCTCCAATCACGTCCTCTCTCAAATAGATATTTAGTGCCATCGTGCGATCCCCACCAAAAGTTAGATAAACGTGAATAGATTTGATCAATACAAGTTTCTGGAAATGTTAATAATGAAATAGAATAAGATGGGATTTCTTGGGCTACTGACTTAACTAGAACTTCCTTCCCTACCTTGGATATCTTCCTACTAGACCATAAGAAAATCAAATTATGCACCCTTTCCATGATTGAAGAAAACACCCATTTCTTCAATCTATTGATAATGGTTGGGAGGCCCAAGTATTTAAGATGCTTTTAAACCAATAAGAAACTGCATAACCACTATAATTCCTCCCTCTTTGTTTGTAACATGCCTTTACTGAAAGATAATCCTGACTTCAAAGGGTTAATACACTACCCAGATGCCCTTTCATAGAGATTAATGATTTTTAGAACTAAATTTCACTCTTGTGGGGTAGTACACGTAAAAAGGATATTATCATCTACATAGAAGATATTGGAGATAGGGAGACTATTTTGATATAACTTAGTACCATGGATAACTCCTTTCTTCATCGCTTTCAAGAGGAGATGAGAAAAAACATCAGCCACTAGAATGAAAATATAAGGTGAGAGTGAGTCCCCTTGCCACAAACCTCTTGAGGGCTTGAAACTCTCCAAAGGGGCCCCATTAATGTTAATTCTGAAATATACAATCGTAACATAGTTCATGATATTAAAAATCCATTTCATCCCAAAGCCCAACCTGTGAAGCACGAGTTCAAGGAAGGGATATTAGACTTTATCATAAGCTTTCATCATATCTAATTTCATTGCCATGATGCCTTTTGTGGAAGAGGAATGAGTTATAATTGAATGGAATAACTCATAATATATGGATTCATTATCAGTAATGGATATCTTTGTAACAAAAGAACTTATATTTTTAGTCACAAGTTGCAGGAGGAAATCCATAAGCCTAGCCACCAAGATATTGGAAAAGATTTTATAAATGAAATTTCACAAACTAATTAGTCAAAAATCCTTAATTTTTTGTGGGCCTTGGGTTTTTGGTATGATAATGATAAGAGTTTCATTCAAGGTTTTGATTGAATATCGTCCTGCCCACAAATCCTTCATTATGGAAACCATATTAGACCCAAAAATATGTCAAAATCATTTAAAAATAGTTCATGAAACACATCAGGCCCCGGGGCCTTTGTAGAGTGAATTAGAGGGAGAGCCTTAAGAACTTCATATTTAGATATCTCTCTCTCCATCTTACAGTTCATATCATCCATGATAGTTTTCAGAATGCAGCTAGTCAGACAGTCAGGAGTGTTAATACCTCCCATTTTATAGAGGATTCTGAAAAAATTTATAATAATGAAGTTAATAACAAACCTCCCATTATGATCCTCAAGTTGAGCGATATGGTTTCCCCCTTTGTAGATTCTCTTTGGTGAAAAAAGTTAGTGTTCTTGTTACCATCCTTTACATGAGATTCTATTGCCCTCATGAACCAAAACCTCTCCTTCCCCCTCAATGCTGCATTAAGATTTTTTTCTATAGGAGAGATATCCCTGAGTACGGAATCACAATAAGGAAAATAGTGAAGTCTCTTCAGGAAATTTTCTGTGGCATTAATGTGTCTCTTGAAATCCCCGAACCTAACCGAACTCCACTAATGTAACAAGATGTAGTATTGTGGATAATGGATGTGAGACATCTGTTTGATCCTTCCCAAATTGACCAAACAACCTTCTCACAATTACTATCTTGGATCCACATACTTTAAAAGAGAAATGCATGCACATGCCTCCTTTTTTCCCCTTGATAGATCATCGACAAATTGATCGAACAATGGTCAGAAGAAACCAGAGGCATATGAACAATAGAGAAGGCATGGAAGAGAGATTTCCAATCGTCTGTTCCCACAAATCTATCCAAACTTTTAGCAATACAATTCCCCATTGATCTACCTCGATTCCATGTAAATGGAAAGCCATAAAACCCAAGATCATAAAGAGAGTTTTGCATGATAGAATTCCTAAAATCATTCATAGGTTCACCACTCCTCAAGCATCCTCCTTTTTTTCATGATGAAGAATGACTTTATTTAAATCACCCCCAAACCAGTAGAGGTCTAGGTAAGGAGTTCCACACCTGGTTCAACAGGTTCAAAGATTTGTGTTTATCATGACAACCAGGCCACCCGTAGAATCCGACAAAAGACCAGGATGGAGAACCTGGAACAAAAACAATCATGATAATGTGATTACTTGAAAATTTTGTAACCTGAACACCAAGGTCCTCTTTCCAAAAGAGGAACAAAACACCAGAGTTCCCCTATCTTTTAATGGGGAATATGTTCTTAAATCCAAATATAACACCCCAAACATTTTATGGTATGTTTCTATTATATATATTCTATTCATTAGATAGCCTTTATTACATAAATCACTAAGTATCTATGAAACAACACTTGGTTATTTATAAGATAAAGTCATAACCTAACCATTAAACTTAAATTTTCTACTTATGTGTTTTGAATTTCAAAAAATGGGCATACACGGTTACGATCAGGGTGATATTTGGAGGTTGATAGAATCAAGTTAATTTTCAATGAATAGTAACTTACCCTTATGAATTGTACCATACCCTTATGAATAGTAACCTACCCTTATGAATAGTAATATGACCCTTATGAATGGTAACATTACCCATGAAAGTGTAAATAAAATTTGGGCACCTTAAAATGAAGATGAATATTTTAAGTGTTGGTATTTTTTGATTAAATGATGATTTTAATTAGAAAAATAAATTTATCATATTTAGAAAATTATTTTTGAAAAATGGAGTTTATTTTTGGATTCTTCATGTCGAAAAATGGTTAGAGTGGACTTTTTGGATTTTTCTGAAATACTTGATTTTTTGGTGAATAGTAAAATATAATAAATTATGATAAATGCTAAATACATGATTTATTGAGACATGGATGATGTATTTCTAAGGTAAGAACACTTGGTTCATAATCACATTCACTTATTACTATTTTTGGTCATGTAATCATCACTATTTCTTGTATTAGGGAAAAATAATAAACTAATGATTAAAATATTAAGAAAACCCTCCTCCCCTCCACTATATAAACAACCCTTACCCCCTCTTCTTCCCACACCTCTCAAGCTTTGAGATGTACCTAATTTCTACCAAATAAAATTACCAATACCCCCCCCCCCCACGTCCAAGACCTGATAGTCTCACCAAAAGGACAAACAAATCCTTAAGGAGATTCTCAGGGAGGAGTACTCAACAGGTGGAACTCTCTTCCTTTTTCTTTCAACTTCTCTTACAAGTTCCATTCTTTTGTTGTTCTCTCCTCACATAAACTCATAAAAATGACATGATAATTATATTACCTTACATGAACTAGAATTGTATTATGCTAATGGAATATTTCATCATTATCTCTCTTTTCCCCCTCCTCTTATACTAAAAATGAAAACACCGTCCGAGATGTGTTAATTTATCACATTCAAGGACGATGAGTTTTCAATTTATATTACTATCTTTAAGAATAGTCATGAAAACTTTTTAATGGTTGAAAAAAATCATAATATATGTATTTTATCTTATTCAATGTTCTGTAATCCTTACAAACTCATAATATAAAATAAAAATACAAAAGAAGTTCGTTGTTCACAAAACCGCCAAGTTAATCCAAGCGTTTATCATTAACTTTTATCTAATGAGTCATCCTCATGGTATATAACCAAAATAATTATAAGATAATTTATATATCTGTAATGTCACTAATAATATATATTAATAATTCTTGATATTTAACCACATTTTAAATGAACTTACATTCATGAATACAAGTAAACTGATCATGAAAACCAAGGAGGAAAATGCTTCCAAAACAATAAAATTGAACCTATTAAAGCCAAAAAGATATCAATTAATTAACCTAATAAGGTTATAATAAATAAATTACATGTATAGGTGGTTCTGGACTTATTAATTAATGAAGCTAAATTTTATTATTCGGGTCATTAAGATCAATCGAGAACACCTTCAGGCATAACGTAAGGGGTTTCTCATCTCACTTTTATTTCTGTGAGATTTCCATTGTTCGCCACTCATTTCTTGTATGTGGTGTATGTTTACTGAAATTTTATATATAATATCATGATTCTATTTATATTCATGGTATTTAATGATTCAATTTATGATTATTAACTCGATTAATTAAAATGTTGTAAGAGACTTTGTTTCGGTTTCCATTTCATTGTGATTTACTTGGTATTGTGCACCTAATCATTCTTATGTGGTGTACCTAATTCCCTTTTGAGATCATTTTTTATTTTAAATTGTAAATATATTATATATCCATATTTTTATTTCATGGATAAGATTTTTATCTTAAGGTGTATACCCTTTTACATATAGTGTTTATTTGGAAGGTTATTTTAACTGTGGATATATTGATGAATCTGTATCCTCTACTCTATAAAGATATTGAGAAGGAATATTTTACTTGTATTAAATCTATTTATAAAACAGAATCAGACAGGTATCTACCCAAAATCTTAAACTGTTTCGATGGTAGAGTGGTATCAGGTTCTAGATATATAATGTCCAATTAATAATCATTCTCTTGATACATTTTTAGTTATTACTATCTATGAGGTTTTTACTATGACAAAATCTATGGATGCAGTTTCATTCTAAGTTTATTAATGGTGCGTGTTTTTCATTTATTCACCATGACATATTTACTATGCCAATTTAATTATGATTCAATTATTGTTGATTAATAATTTCTCTATTTTTAATCCTTACAAATCATTTGAGATTACCCTTTTTATTTGTTTACCTTCAATAGGTTATGAATAGGAGACCATTTATTGAGTTCTCATGGATACAGTTTATTAGTTTTTGTTATGTATTGTATTTTTTACCTTTACCAATGTAATATGAGTTATATGTATGTATCTAGTTTCTTCAAGACTACTAAACTGATCGTTACTTCAGGATTTCATTCCTTGTAATCATTCCAATGTAATAAGTAATACACCAGCCCTAGGCTTGTGGGGTCGAGGCGTTACACCAATCATCAAACCCAGAAGGTCATCATTATTGTTATCCAACATAGTTTCAGATACAAAAACAATGTTAGGGTGGTATTTTGAACTCCAATGACGGAGTTCACGAACTGTTCAAGGGTTTATAAGCCCCCGATAGTTCCAACATAGGATCTTCATTTCTTCTGGTGGGGCTGAGACACACCCACCTCTGCCTCTGTAATTTCAAAAAATTGTTGGTTTCCCATTGCTTTACACCTATTAGGATAGATCTAAATCATCTGACCATCCTCCAAGCTTCCTTTGTGATCATCAGCCTATGAAATGACTAGATCAACACCCTGGTCCCCTCTAGTCATCCTTCTCCACGTTCGATGTTTTTTAGAATCTGGTGACATTAACCCAATCATATCTTCTCCATCCTGAGAAGAAATAATTGGAGACTTATAACCTGGAGGAATAAATGGGTTTGGGGGTTTAGCACAAAAGTGTTCCAACCCAGACCCTGGGCCTGGTGGCTCCTCACATTGTTGTTTTATCCCAATAGGTGGTAAAGACATGTCCTCTGAGAAAGTTGAGACCCTGATTGATTTGAAAGTTGGTTCATGCCCTTTATTGTCTTGCTTTCCCCAAAATTGACCAGAGCCACTTTGCTACACAAAGGCCCTCTTTCCGCCCACTAATCCACTTGAGTTATAGTAGAAAACTTGGGTGGTCCATGCATGATGATATTAGTGAAATTTGGTGCAGACTAATTAATTAAGTTCTTTGCAAGTCTATCTCAATCATTTTTTTCAAATTCAAAAATAAAATTCATTCTAATAGTTTTTGCAAGAATCCAGGGGCCATATTTCATAATAACATTGTCTTGTTCTTCCTACTTCAAACCACAATCCTTCTCTAAATGCTTGATACACCCACCAAAGAAACAGAAAATTGGGAGCTTTTCAAACTCAAAGGATATTCAGAAATTAGAATCCTCTCTTTACAAGAACAAACCCCTCATTAAAGGTTGCACAACATCAACCAAGGCTCTGATCCACACAATGGGTCCCCAATGAATGGGTTCAGACCAATCCCATTCCTTTGATTCATATCCAGAAAGGTGAGATAGTTAGGTTAATTTTTTGAATATCTTATTCTCCTTGTAGGTCCTCCATTAGAATGATCTGGTTATCAAAAGATCATGGCCTACCTTTGAGAACTTTTTCTTCGTCTCTTTCATTAAAAATTATACGATAAGAAAACCCTATATAACTACTCTTATGGCCACACCTTCTTCCAATCTCTAGATGTTTTGTAGAGTGTTTTTTAGAGCACCCTGATTCAAATACTATTTTGCCATAAATTTTCCGACGATCAGAAGAGAAATAAGATGCAAAAGAAAAGTGGATTTATTCTTCTGTGTGAATATTGTCACTTTTTCTTTTCCTTTTAGTGAAATATTATTCCAAATATTAATTAGTTTTGATTCCATGGCTTTGATTGAGTAAGCCACAGGGTGCTCGAGAAAAAAATGTTGTGATCAAAGCCTTCCTGTGAAAAACCAACATGAGAAAAACTCTTCACATGTAGAAACAGTCGCTCGCACACCATTACATGAGCACCATCTTCATGATCATAAATTTTTGTGGATAAAAATGTTCAAGAAGATCACCGCAGGCACAACTCTTCACATTGCAATCCCATCCCTTCATGAGAAACACCTTCGCATCCCAGGCGTTGCGTGAGTGCATCCCTTCACGAGAAACACCTTTACACCCTATACCCTATGCGATTCTAGCCCTACACGAGCAAAACTTACACGCTCGAGACCCTTTGTGAGCTCACCCTTCGTGATCAAACACCTACGTGATCCCAGCTTCATGAGAAAACACCTTCAGAATACGATCCACAAGTAAATGATTTACAAGATGAAGGTGAGTAAATATAGGTAGAAGAACGTTGAACCGCCATTCTGGTGAGGAATCAGAGAAACACTAATTGACAGACCTAGATATATAGACAGGTACCCAAGGAGAGCCAAACCGATTGGATGAAGATTTGAAAAATAGGAAGACCGCAAAGCCGACACGGGAGTCGAAGCAGATGGTTGCACCGAGGATGTCGTCAGACCGCAGAGTCGGTGCAAGGCCGAAACCACCAGCTGCACAAGGGATAATGATGAACTATAGATTTTCACAGGTCTGAAACAGATAACCCAAGGAAAAACCAAATAGTAATCCTGGAAATGAAGAATCTCATATTCGGTGAAGAACCAAAATGATGAAACATAAAATAAGGGTGTCGCTGCAGTCATTGATCTGAAATTAGGGAAGAACCAAGGGGACCATCCTCCTGTTGGAGTTTGTGGTCTAGAACCAACTACATTGTACTTTACTCATTAATAAAAGACTTATCAGATCTTGTTTGTTCTTCTGCATGACAATGCATGTGATAATGTCCTAAGGACAGCTCTTGCATTAAAGGGTCATAGTGTATCCCTGCTATGATGAGAACCCGGAAGTGCCATAACACTATTCTTGAATATATGTTCTATGGTCGGATGATGCTATTTTAGGGACACAAATAATATAGGTCATTAGTGTTGAGGACTCATAAAACTTTGAGGCACCTTCTCATGGTGTGTGCCCTTGGTAATATCTAGGAGGATATTACGAGAACGAGACCCGTCAGTAGAAAATCCACATTTCATAGTGTCATTGGATGTTCCTATCTGCAGACGTGTCTATTGGTCCTTATAATTTAAGATTATTATTAATGGATATTAAAACTCGTGCACTTAGATTTATCGACGAAAACTATAACGACACACTGTTTATAGTGAGGTAGGATACGTTGGGTGTGTGACGAGTAATACTGCATTAATAGATAATGCACGAAAGGATTTGTCCCTTCTGTTCCACAACGGAAGTAGATATCTCAGGCCCTTTGATGGAATTGATATAGCCTAAATAATTCCATGGCCATGGTAAGGTATGGGCGAGTTTAGTTCCGGGAAGTCAAAGAAAGAATAATCGAGCACATGGGTTGATGGCACTAGCATGAAACCCGCTATATTAGAGATATTGATACAAAGGGAATATATTACACGATAAGCGTTCGTAGGAGGTGACATGTCATTGCGGCGTTAACTTCTTTCTCTATGGGTGCCTTGGCGTGTTGCTAGACGCTAACCTTGGACTTTAGGTAGGCTCCGCCTAGTGCCACTGAGAAAGAGGCCTAGAGGGTCACACACTAAGTGTGCCCATGTATCTCAGTTAAATATTAATTTAACAACTTAAATAAATATTATTCCCGACTGTGGTTTAATAATTATTTAAGGATGCATGATCGCATTTATTTTGACACTAGTTATTCGAGAGAATATATTGTGGGTGAAATAATATATTTATTAGCGAGTAATGCAGTTACATTTAATTAAGAAATAAATAGCCATTACTCAAGGTCTAATAAATGTGGTGGAGAGAAATGGAAAATAAAAGTACACGTCGTGTATATTAAATATACATGCCGTGTATTTTTATGGAAAACAAGTACACGCCGTGTATTAATTATTACATGCCGTGTAGTTTTCCAGTCGAGATTTTGAGGATATAATATTATTTTATTAAATGATATTTATTATACTAAGCATGGGCGCATGTCAAGGAATTAATAATTCGACATGGGGGTTTTCAATAATAGTTTATTAAATAAATAAAACATGTAACACATTTATTTATTGTCATAAATCTATTAACCTCAAACCTGATTATAAATATCCTCACAACCCCAACACTTTTAAGGGAGCCATTGTTGTGCACAATGGATTTGGAAATACTCTCAAGACAAGAGAGAATTAACTTTCCACCAAGAACGCCCTCATGTTACGAGAGAGAGATCCTCCACCAGATCAAGGCGGTCGAAGGCAGACATCGTAAGTGAAGGTTCATCCACGCTAGCACTTGGAGATCCCTTTGGTGACGTCCAGAGATACCTGGATCATGTATGGATCACCGTTAGAGGAATCCTATACTTGGATTCTACGACGCAACGACGGATCATAAGATCGTGATTGGAGACATCGACGAAGAAATTAATTCCACCAAGGTAATTATTGTGAATTAATTAAATTAATTATAACCAACATATGATGATCCTATCTCAATGGTTCTGGGACTCTTCTTTTCTTTTTCATTCTTCGTTCCATTCCGAAGATCTGGCATTTTATATCGTGACAGATCTCATATTGAATGTTGTTTAATGCTAAAATTAAAGTTGGGAAATCCCACCAACTCGCTTCCACTGCGCCCTGAACCTAAAAATGGTATCAAAGGGAGTCATATGGTTGATTATAATTATTTAGCTTTTCGTTGGTGATGTACGCATTTAATAATTTAGTTATTTCAATTCATGTTTAATCATTCTAGAAATCTAAATGTCGAGATCTGTTCCTCCTCCCTCACTCCTCGTTCACCTCACAGAAATGAATTTTTCTTTTAATTTTGATGAAAATAAAATAGAGGAACTCATCCAGAGGATCCAAACATTTCTGTCCATACAACACCAGAATACAGGGCATGTATTCGAAAGTACATGTCGTGTAGTCTAGGTTCAATGCATTGACTGATCCACCAAATCATGTCATGTATTGGATTCTTTCTAAGAATTTAAGACACCGTGTGTTGACCAGAAATAAGTGGCACATGGTTTCCGGATTACATGTCGTGTAGTCCAATGAACACGGCGTGTGGTCCCTTCGGGTTAGGGTTGGGCTGTGTACCCTGTACACGGATTTCCCGGCTGGAAACCGTGTAACGCGGAAACTACAGGGCGTGTTTCCAAAATAACACGCCGTGTACTCCGAAAATTTCCAAAGTACATTTACATGCCATGTCCCCGGGCATGTACTTCGGATGGATGGTGAATAAAAGTACATGTCTTGTAGTCAGAACTACACACCGTGTACTCATCCAAGTTACACAGATTTATTAAAATTTATTATTTATATTATACAAACCCTTGAGACGTGTACCATAGTGCAGGCGTAAAGTTGAGGCACAACACGTGATAGTTGTTTTATATATATGTGTTTAATTTAACATCTGCATAATGAATGGGAATTCACCGGGTTGCCACCAAGGTACAAGTTATGTACAAGGATAATTTTAAATGAATTTATTTGTTTAAAATTATGATGAGAATCTCAAGGAAGTTCAAAAAAGGGTTTAAGATAAAAGGATTGATTAATTAAAGATAATTAATTGATTCGAGTGTGATTTATCTTAAACAAGAATGATTAAATAATTGAATGCTAGTTTTATTTATGCATAAATAGTGTTGCATGTATGGATGATCATGAGCTAGACCGAGACCTTTTTATGTGAATGGTTTCTTTTAATTTATTTACTTAAATTAAATTTGTTAGCATGCGAGCCATCTCCTCATTAATATGTAGGGCCTGCATGCCCAAGGATTATTTTATATAAAAACCCCTTTTACCCCTTACCTGCATGTAAGATAAATGCATATGTAATGGATGGAGATCCCAAGATAGTGGAGGCATCTCAAGTCAAGAGCCAAGGTGAAACCAATCCAAGGAGATACAAAGTTGGACAGGTGGAAAGCTGTAAACACAAACCCAAAAGGTTCAAGGTGTTTTTCCCATAGGTCTTGGGTTAGTTTATCAACCGCTAGATAAACTAACCAATAGAAAAAGATCATGATCATACCATTTATTTTATTTCTGTCAGTTGCATAGTTTATTTATTGTGGGTGTGTTGTCACGATCACACAATTAATGAATTAAACGAGCATGCAAGATGGAACTAAAATAAAAACCAGCTTATACATAAATATTATCCTAGAAATGGTTAATCACTTAATTATATCCCACTTAATATTAAAAAGCATGTAATCAAAGATAAAAAAAATTAAATTTACGTATAAGGATAAAATCCCTCAAAAGAAATATTAAGTCGGTATAGCCTTCCATAATCTTGGTTAGAATCAAACCACAGTTCAAAGTGCTTGACCAACCCTAGTTGGGGTGCTTTCAATTATCGAGGAATTATAATTCAAGTTTTTGGGTTGACTTGACATGGTTCGCATCAAGGGTTGACTGCCACAACAGGACTTGTTATGACCGAGAGTCAAAAGTTGAGGAAATCCAAAAAAAAGGATTTCAGGATTGGGGAGTCCACTCAGCGGATCAAGGAGCTGCGAGTTAATGCAGTTGGCATTTGGAATGCCTATCTAAAACCCTTCAAGTTTCTTGAACAACCCTAGTTGGGGTAATGCGAAGGTAAATATGGATACTTTCCACTAGAATATTCAGGCAACAGAATATTCCAAAATCAATGGTGAGGGCTATTGGATTTCGATAAAATAGTGGGAGACTAATAAGTATTAATTTATTTATTTGACTCAGTTTTGTAATAAAGTAATAAACCTTTTCTCATCTTAATTTGTAGAAATGACAATAAAATGACTTCAATCATATCATTGCGAACCATACTCAAGAAGGAAAACCTTCTCACCGGCACCAATTTCCAAGAGTGGTAGAGGCGTTTACGCGTCATCCTTCGCCACGAAAGGAAATTGTATGTGCTGGAAGAACCTATTCCAATTGCGCCTGGGAAAGAGGCCAGTGATGAGGAATTATCTCTCTATATGAAACACATGGATGATTCCACAGATGTCCAATCTTTCATGCTATCGGCCATGTCCAATGAGCTCTTGAAGCAACATGAAAACATGGACGCGTATAGAATGATGTCTCACCTTAAGGATATCTACCAGGAGAAGGTGAGACAAGAGAGGTATGAGATCTCCAATGCTTTGTTTACAATTAATCTTGGAGAGTCTGCGCCAGCTGGGCCTCATGTAGTCAAGATTATTGGCTACATTGAATGCATGTACATCTTAGGGATTAAATTCCCGGATGAGTTGCGTACAGATCTCATCCTATCATCACTGCCCAAGACCTTCTCTAGCTTCATTGTCAAATATAATATGATCAACAATGAGAAGAGTCTAAAGGAACTTATGACCTTGATTCGCTAGGTAGATAAGGACATGGGGCATGACAAACCCGCGGTCCTTATGGTGAATAAGAAAAGGAAGGACAAGGCAAAGGGGCCAAAGACTTATAAAAGTTCTGAAGCCCCTGAGCACCGTCCCTCCAAAAAGGGGAAGATCCAGAGGCAGGGCAAGCAATGGGAGGTAGTGTGTTTTGCATGTGGCAAGCAGGGCCACTGGAATAGGAACTTCACCTAGAAGCATGGGGACGCTAAAGGTGCATTTGTTATCGAGTGCAATCTTTCTATTTCTACACATTGGGTATTAGATACAACTTGTGGGGATCACATCTATATTCAAATGCAGGAACCAAGTAGATTTAGAAAGATCACCAGATGAGAGGTGGATCTTTGAGCTTCCAATGGCGCAAGGCTGGCTGCGTTGGTTATTGGTGAATATCACATCTCATTGCCAACTGACATGATTTTGGTTTTACAAAACTGTTATTTTGTGCCTAGTGTTACCAAGAACATAATTTATGTATCTTGTTTGGATATGGATGGATTTGTTTTCAAGTTTGGAAATAAGGGTTGTCTCTTTTATAAGAACAACGTATGTTATGGTATGGAACATTTGAATAATGGTTTGTTTGTATTAAATTATGAAAACCAAGTGTTGGCAATCGATAATGAAACAAACTCACATTACTCATACATCACCCAGTTGTGGCATCACCGCCTTGGTCATGTAAATGAGAAGTGCTTGACAAAGCTCTGTCAAGATTACTATTTAGACTCTACTGAGCTAAAACCACTTGATAGATGTCACGCTTGTTTACAAGGTAAAATGACCAAGCTGCCTTTTGGGGGATAGGGTGAAAGGGCCACAGAGCTTCTAGGATTGGTACACACGGATGTATGTAGACCATTTCTAGTAGAAGCTAGAGGTGGATATTCTTACTTCATTACTTTTACAGATTATTTGAGTAGATACAGATTTGTCTACTTAATGAGGTATAAGTCAGAATCCTTAGAGAAATTTAAGGAATTCAAGAATGAAGTAGAGAATCAGCTTGGTAAGAAGATAAAGAAGCTTCAATCGGATCGAGGTGGAGAATATTTGAACCAAGATTTCATCGAACTTCTACGGGAGTCTGGAATTCTATCTTAGCTCACTACTCCTTATACACCATAGTGGAATGGTGTTAGTGAAAGGAGGAACCACACCTTGTTGGACATGGTGAGGTTGATGATGAGTCATGCGGATCTCCCATTATCCTTTTGGGGATATGCATTACAAACTATAGCATACACATTAAACCGAGTACCAACTATGGCAGCAAATAGAATTCCCTCTGAGTTATGGAGTGGAAAGAAACCCATTTTATCGCATACACGTGTATGGGGATCCGAGCCATTTGTTAAGGCCTTCTCAGGCAACAAACTTGCACCCCGAGGCACAAAGTGTATCTTTATAGGATATCCCAAGGAAAAGAAAGGATATTACCTATATAAACCTCAAGATAAGAAAGTGACTGTCGCCAGACAAGCCATCTTTCTTGAGAGGGAGCAAATCCTCAAGAAGGATAGTGGAAGCAAGATTTACTTCGACGAAGTTGTTGATCAAGATACACAAGAGTTGGTATAGGAAAAAGTACCATAGGTCCCCATGGAGGATGTTCCAGAAACACAAGTACTTTGTAGGAGCTCAAGAGAGGTAAGGGAACCATAGAGATTTGGTTTCCTAGTCACCGAGGATGGTGAACCATTATTGTTGGACAATGATGAGCCTATCTCCTACAAGGAAGCAGTAGAAAGATCAGAAGCTGCAAGATGGATAGAAGCTATGAATTCTGAGATAGATTCCATGTATCAGAACCAAGTTTGGGTTCTGGTCGATGAGCCAGTTGATGTAAAGCATGTTGGATGCAAATGTGTATTCAAGAGAAAGCTGGACATGGAAGGTCAATTTAGCACCTATAAAGCAAGGCTAGTGGCTAAAGGATTCAGATAGCATCAAGGAATTGACTATGATGAAACCTTCTCACCAGTTTCCATGTATAAATCCATAAGAATCATACTTTCCATAGAAGCTTACCATGACTACGAGATTTGGAAAATGGATTTCAAAACAGAATTCCTTAACAGGAACCTTCAGGAAGATGTCTATATGACACAACCAGAAGGGTTTGTGACACCAGGTGAATCCAAACGGGTTTTCAAGTTGCTGAAATCCATTTATGGATTGAAGCAAACATCCAGGTCATGGAACATTCAATTTGATGAATCCATAATGGAATTTGGTTTCATTAAGAATGAATGTGAGCCATGTGTTTATAAGAGGTTTAATGGGAATGTGATCGTTATCCTAGTAGTATATGTTGACGACATATTACTTATTGGAAACGATGTACCAATATTGCAGTCAGTTAAGGACTGGTTGAACAAGTGTTTCTCCATGAAGGGAATAGGAGAAGCAACCTACATTCTAAGGATCAAGATCATTCGTGATAGATCTAAGATGCTACTTGGACTAAGTCAGGGTATATACATTGACCAGATACTAAATAGATTTATCATAGAACAATCCAAGAGGGGATTGGTTCCAGTGTCACATGGCCTACATCTTTCTAAGAAAATGTGTCCTCAAACACAACAAGAGAAAGATAGAATGAGTAAGATCCCATATGCTTCGGCTATAGGATCCATCATGTATGTCATGTTATGTACCAGGCTTGATGTTGCCTATGCACTGAGCATGGTAGGTAGATATCAAGCAGATCCAGGAGAACAACATTGGACTTCTGTTAAGACTACCCTTAAGTATCTAAGAAGAAATAAGGATATATTCCTGGTATATGGAGGAGACGAGGAGCTTGTCATTATAGGTTATGTTGATGCTGGTTTTCAGAAAGATCAGAATGATTTGAAGTCGCAATCTGGATATGTTTTCTGTCTCAATGGAGGAGCTGTGAGCTGTAAGAGTTCAAAGCAGCTAGTTGTCACCGATTCTACAGTGGAGTCCGAGTATATAGAGGCTTTTGATGCAGTCAAGGAAGCTGTCTAGATTCGGAACTTTGTCCAGGAACTTGATGTGGTTCCTAGCAATAAATATCCCATTACATTGTATTGTGATAATACTACAGCGGTGGCTCTTGCAAAAAAAACAAGGTCACATCAACAGACAAAGCACATATTCTGGAAGTATTACCTTTTGAGGGATTTCTATCAGAGGGGTAAAGTTGTAGTGAGAAAAGTGTCCACAGAAGAGAACGTAGTGGACCCCATGACTAAAGGCCTATCTCAACAGAAGCATGAATATCATGTGAGAGCTAGCAGGTTAAAGGTTTTTAGCAGTTGGATCTAGTCCAAGTGGGAGTCTATTGGAGTTGGTGTTCTACAACCAACTACTTTGTACTTTATTCATTAATAAAAGCCTTATCACATCTTGTTTGTTCTTTTGCATGACAATGCATGTGATAATGTCCTAAGGACAGCTGTTGCATTAAAGGGTCATAGTGGATCCCTGCTATGATGAGAACCCGGAAGTGCCATAACACTATTCTTGAATATATGTTCTATGGCCGAATGATGTTATTTGAGGGACAAAAATAATACAGGTCATTAGGGGTGAGGACTCATAAAGCTTTGAGGCACCTTCTCTTGGTGTGCGCCCTTGGTCATATCCAGAAGGATATTATGATAACGAGACCCGCCAGTAGAAAATCCACATTTCATAATGTCATTGGATGTTCCTATCTACAGACATGTGTATTGGTCCTTAGACTTTAAGATTATTATTAATGGGTATTACAACTCGCACACTTAGATATATTGAAGAAAACTGTGACGACACACTATTCGTAGTGAGGTAGGATACGTTGGGTGCATCACGAGTAATACTACATTAATAGATAATGCGAGAAAGGATTTGTCCCTTCTATTCCATAATGGAAGTAGATATCTCAGGACCTTTGATGGAATTGATATAGCCTAAATAAATCCATGGCCATGGTAAGGTATGGGTGAGTTCAGTTCCAGGAAGTCAAAGAAAGAATAATCGAGCACATGGGTTGATGGAACTAGCATGAAACCCGCTTGATTAGAGATATTGAGACAAAGGGATTATATTACACGGTAAGCGTTCGTAGGAGGTGACACATCATTGTGGCATTAACTTCTTTCTCTATGGGTGCCTTGGTGTGTTGCTAGATGCTAACCTTGGAATTTAGGCAGGCTTCGCCTAATGCCACTGAGAAAGAGGCCTAGAGGGTGACACACTAAGTGTGTCCATATATCTCAGTTAAATATTAATTTAACAAGTTAAATAAATATTATTCCTGACTGTGGTTTAATAATTATGTAAGGATGCCTGATCACATTTATTTCGACACTAGTTATTCGAGAGAATATATTGTGAATGAAATAATATATTTATTAGCGAGTAATGCAGTTACATTTATTTAAGAAATAAATATCCATTAATCAAGGTCTAATAAATGTGGTGGAGAAAAATGGAAAATAAAATTACACGTCATGTATATTAAATATACAGGCTGTGTAGTTTTATGGAAAACAAGTACACGCCATGTATTAATTATTACACGCCGTGTAGTTTTCCAGTCGGGATTTTGAGGATATAATATTATTTTATTAAATGATATTTATTATAATCAGTGTGGGCACATGTCAGGAAATTAATGATTCGACATGGGGGTTTTCAATAAGAGTTAATGAAATAAATAAAAAGCGTAACACGTTTATTTATTGTAATAACTCTATTAACCTCAAACCCGATTATAAATATCCTCACAACCCCAACACTTTTAAGAGAGCCATTTTTGTGCACAACAGATTTAGAAATACTCTCAAGCCAAGAGAGAATTCCATTTCCACCAAGAACGCCCTCAAGTTACGAGAGCGAGATCCTCCACCAGATCAAGGCGGTCGAAGGCGGACATTGAAAGCGAAGGTTTTTCCGCGCTAGCACCCGGAGATCCCTTCGGCGATGTCCAGAGATATGTGGAGCACGTGTGGATCACCGCTAGAGGAATCTTATACTTGGATTCTACGACGCAAAGATGGATCACATGATCGTGACCGGAGACATCGATGAAGAAAGAATTCCACCGAGGTAATTCTTGTGAATTAATTAAATTAATTATAACCAACATATGATGATCCTATCTCAATGGTTCCAGGACTCTTATTTTCTTTTTCGTTCATCATTCAATTCCAAAGATCTGGCGTTTTATATTGTGACGAATCTCAGATTGAACGTTGTTTAACGCTAAAATTAAAGTTGGGCAATCCCACCAACGTGCTTCCGCTGTGCCCGGAACATACACCTCCACTACTGTAAGATCATCACAAAGACACTAAAACCCTTGTATGACCTAGGAGGATAAAAATATCCAGTGAGATAGACTTTAACTATTAAATTTTTTTGAGTGCAAGTGGATGGATGATATTTGGACACAACACGCCTCAAGATATCACAGGATAATCAAGACTCAATTCTCATGTGGGTAATTGAGAGATTATTGATCCACCGTATACCTCCATATAAGATACTAAGTCACACAGATTGAGGATGATGATCACCGCCCTTAAAAAAATATTTACCAAATCAAAAAGTGAGAATCTCTAACCAAGGGGTGCCAAAAATCTAGGATGGCTGAGGTCGAAGGAAGGCCGGTCGAGTTGCACCTGCAGCTTGGTTGATTGAACAAGATGATGGATAACTTTGAAAAGATATGATTTGGACTCTATTTTGATGTGTTCGAACAGATTTATTTTTATTTCAGGACCAAGAATAAGATGGCAGAGGCTTCAAAGATCTCCAACACACTGGGTGTAAGGTCAAATAGGGACTGTAAGGTCAAAGGGGGATGCACGCAAGATGGTTGAGGAAATTTCTTAATGAGTGGAACCATGTCCAACTTGAAGTGATTACCCTAGAGGCAGCAGATCCTGATAAGAGATTGAAACATCATAAAGTCTCCAAGACCTCACCATACCACCACCATGACATATCCTCCCCACATCCATTGTAAGAACCCAGGGTTGTAGAAACGGGTCAAATCCCAACCCTTTTAAAACTTTTTGACTGTTTTTTGAGAAGTCTAGAAAATCTGGGCAGTTTTTGGAAATTTCTAGACTACACATCGTGTACTTTAAGTACAGTCCATGTATGTGTTAACGGAGTGACTGGCCGTGTGCTCACCGAGTACATGCCTTGTGGTGACCGTGTAGAAGTTCCCTCCTACAAGGCGTGTATTTATAGACATGTCATGTATCCCTTACCCGTGCGAGGCCAAGTACATGTCGTGTGGTGCCCAGGTGTAAATTTCCATCTACATAGTGTGTATGTCGTGTACCTTTGTTTCATGTAGCGGTTGTGTCCTTGGCCTTTTGTTGACCGTGTGCTCAGTCCAAGCTATGTGCTGGACTCCGCTTAAGTCGGAGTACGGAAACCCATCTACACGACATGTACTTTGGAAATACACATCGTGTAATATTATTTTTATTTGAATGATCGGGATGTCGTCGCGTCTTACTTCAGGAAACGTCTTCTTCTTCCCCTTTGGACGAGTAGTTCATTCGAGAACATTCAAAAAACACAAACCCTTCCAGAATCTTCATACTACCTTCGTTCTTTGATCCGTCAGTGGCAGTGGGACCGCATCGAAAAGGCTAACCCCACCCACCCTTCTTCATCCTTGATCCCTCACCTGTTCCTCTGCAGATTCCATCCAAACAGAATTCTAGGATTTGACAGAAACGCAAATCTATCGCAATTCAGACCGATTTAGAGGCTAATATCAAAGGAGTGTTATCGTATGAGTACGAGGTGGGTGGTGCATACCTTCTTTCGTGATTTCATAGACTTTTGGGGTTTGCGACCTTCTGGCGCGACGTTGGGTGTTGAGCGAGACCCTGTTATTGTTTTTATTTATTTATCTACATTGTGGGATGCCTCTGGGTATTCCCTAACCCTATTGTGATTGAGTGAGACCAGGTTAGAGGTCGTTGCTCGTTTGGCGCAATTCGTCCTGGAGTGTCGAAATGCATGTGAATTGGACCATTGCTTAAACGGATGTGTTATACTGCTTTAGAATGACTTGAATTAAACTATTAGTTTAATTGTTAATTTATGAATGAGTTAGGTTATGGTATGGGGTAGCACAGGTTAGTGCAATTTGACTATTTAGCAATTGCCTGTTTAAAGTGATGCTTTCAAGTATGAATTTGAAATGTGAGATATTACCTGTGTTGAACTGCTCATTGTGCTGGGCATGGCCTGAATATTTGTTGAGTGATGAGGATCACAGGTTGGAGCTTTGGATCGGGTTACTTTGGGTGGTTGCTACCACGGGATGGGGCATCATGGACGTTGGTTGAGGCAGTTGGAATGTCAGGTTGGGCTTGGCCCGGGTTACTTGGATGGCAAGGCCATAAGACTTGAGAGACATGTTCGTAGGGACACGAGGTGTCAGAGGTGTTGTGTCTTGGGAACTTATTGAGGTTATTACCGCTCACCGGGTACTTTTGAGTAGTGTGCACATAGATAGGCTCCAAGATGAGGTGGTACGGCCACTCTCTGGGTAGAGGCCCCCGATAGTTGTGGTTAGGTATTTTTGGTTTGGGAGTGCGTGCCATAGGAATCCATGCGGAAGGTGAGCCTTCGGGAGACAGCTTTGAGGTGGTCAGGTTGGGGGCAGAGGCTCGCCGAAATTTGAGGGCAGACATTGCTGTCCCTCCGGTTACTAATTGAGGACATGTATCGATGTTCTTTCGGATGTTTTGCCATGGGCAGGTTGAGCTTTCGAGCTGGGTTATGACGGTTGGGCGTGTCTTCAGGACGTCGGTACTTGAGACACATGGTGTCAGGTGGCACGAGGTGCTGGGCTACAAATCAGACATTCCAGCATTGGCCGAAGTAGGTGACACTTCCTGGTGGCTGCTGAGCACCAGTGAAGTTTGTGTTTACTTTGGGAATTATTATGTTTACTATTTTCTTATATAAGCATGTATTCCTAAACACTTATATTATGTGTGCACCCTTGGGTGGTATCCTACTGAGACTTGTCTCACACCATACACGGGCCCTTTAGGATGCATGTAGACTTTATGAAATTGTGTGCAGGTAGAGGGTCAGCCTCAGGAGCTGGACTTTAGTACTATTGACATGGATACTATCATGGACCTTGAGTTCATTCCGAACTAAAATTACTTATTTAGTATTATTTTTATGGCATCATCATGTTTACTTTACATTGTAGCTACTGCTGGTTAGCCATTGGCACCGTTATATTTTGATCTGTATGACTTGCTTTAGATGCATGCCTTGTTTTTTTATAGTAATAGTTTCTTGTATTCTTCAGCATGTTGTTCTGTTCACTTTCTGCTACTGTTTTCTCTATATTACTTTCGCTGGTTTATTGATATTTGATATGCTTCTGCTCTGCGGTTCTGGTTCGAGTTTTCTGAGCTATTTATTTTCCACTGCATACTTTAGTTTTATACTCGTACCAGTACAATTTTTTTTATTCCTTCTAGAAGGTATAGCCTCCCCACTATACATAATCAGACCCTCACTGCTAGTCAGCAGCCTTTTGCGTTCAGGGGAGGTGCACCTAAGGTAGTGACACCCTACCCATTTCGCACTATTTGGGTGGCTGGCTGGGTCCGGGTCGTTACAAAGTGGTATCAAAGGTGTTCTGGATAGGGATTTTGTAGAATTACTTCACTAAATACTAATTAGATTGATACTTCTCTTTTATTTCTGCTGGTTTTACTATTTTGGGTAAGGTAGACTGGAGATAGGTTGTTGTTGGAGCTTGATTTTGAACTTGTGCTTGGGTGCCTGCAGCCCCATGTACGAGGGACAGATTGAGTTATCGTGGGTGGGAATTTCTATTTGCTTTTTGCTCAGATTAAAGTTGATATGATTTCCACCTCGGTGGATCACTTGTTGTTTGATGTTATTGATTTCGATATGAAAACCTTGGCAGGTATGTCAAGGCTTGTTGTTTGGCTTTTGATAGGCACATTTTAGGGTATTTCAATTTCATAACTGCACGTATTCTTTGTGAAGTGATAATACCATGTGAATGTAATCAATTTCCATGCTATGTATGCTATGAAATGTGAATAGGTGAAACTCTTGATAGAATTTCTTTTTTATTGCAATGTGTATTCCATGCTTTGTATTTTGTAGAATTACATGTGCAGGATATTTGGGTTTGGTTCTTATGAGAGCAGGCAGGTACTATGGTTGAGGCAGTGTAACTGTCAGGATTGGGCGACTTGGTCGTCGGAATTGAGGCAACGTTGGTTGTCAGGATGGGCATGGCCCAAGGTACTATTGATACTTTGCTATGTTGAGGGCGGGTAAGGAGGCCATGAGGCTGGGATGTCATGGGGCATGGGTTGCGGTGAGGGGGAGTAAGGGTAGTTGTTATGCACTGCCTTTTACTGCTTTTTTTATCTGCGTAGAATATATTGCTATATATATATATATGGGTTGTCTGACCATTTCTGGTATTCAGTGGGTTACTCCTTCACGACAGGATAGAGCATCAGGCAGGAGATGATACAGTGCTGCAGGATCAGGGTCAGAATCTGGTGCAGGCAGAGCATGAGCCACAGGTACAGGCTTAGGGACATGATTAGATTCAGGATCCAGTGCAGGCAGGGCAGTAGCTAGGCTTGGCAGCGTTCGGACCGTGGCTTAACGAGCAGCTCCGGACTAGCCTGGTACGTGTCCTGCAGGGGATTGATAGAGGTGCACAGGGGTCAGAGCCTTATATGGAATATCTGACACGGGAGTTCCAGTCACAGCACCTGTCACTTTTTCAGGGTGAGGGTGGTCCACCAGAGACTAAGAACTAGATAGAGATTATGCAGAAGATCTTCGAGCAGCTCGAGACGCCTCCAGGGCGGAGGGTCAAGTTGGAGACGTACATGCTGAGAGGACCAGCGAATCGTTGGTGGGATGTACAGGTACATGCTCGTAGGCATGAGAGGCTAGCATGGAAGGACTTCGAGGATAGGTTCTTCGAGAACTTTTATCCAGAGAAGATGATGGTGGAGAGAGCTTGGGAGTCCTTGAGTCTTTAGCAGGGAGATATGTCCGTCATGGACTATGCAGCTACCTTCACAGAGTTGTCCCATTTTGCACCTGGTATGATGAGCGATGATGTAGCTAGGGTAAGGCGCTTCAAGGATGGCTTACGACATTCCATTCAAGATCAGGTAAACATCTTCAGGCTCAGGTTCCTTCTTTGAGGTGGTGAACCAGGTGCTCATAGCTGAGGGTAACGAGAGAGAGAAATATTTCCTGGGAAGGGTGACAACCCCAGGTGATGGTTCAGACAGGAGGAAGCAAGGTAGAGACGAGTTCTAGTAGGGCGGGCAAGACAAGGACTCAGCTAGACCACCTTTTGGCAGTTCAGCGGTGGTCTGCTTTCAGTTTGGACAACCAGGAAATGTTTGGGCTTAGTGTGATAGGCCCCCGAAGGAGTGTCGGGTGTGTGGACAAGTCGGGCATCTCGAGAGTTTTTTCAGGCAGCCTTCTTAGACAGCTGGCAGGCAGGGACCAGGACAGACTTTGGCGTCAGATGTTGGTTCAGGTTTAGTACCAGGAGAGGGTATTCGAGGTTTAGCTACACACAGAGGACGTGACAGGGATAGCGGGATCCAGCTAAGGGGTCAGTGGCTGGTGACTGGAGTATCATCGCAGGGAGGTCAGACATCAGGCAACCGTGCTTCAGGCCAGGTGCATGCTGTGGAGCTGCCAGGGATTGAGTAGGCTGGAGAGCCAACAAAGGTGGCAGGTACACCACAGGTGTGGCCGTGAGGTTCTTTTCTTTCTTTTGGCATGGCCTCTTGAGGCTTGTCTGGTTGAGTGCACGAGTTGCACAGGTTACTTGTGGACTGACTAGAGACTAGTTAGTGGGATTGGCATCATATCGAATGCGTTATATATTTTATTATATATTTGAGATGTGTGGCGTCAGGAGCATCAAGGATGCAGGTTACTTGAGGTGTTGTGGGCATCGGGGCATCGTGGATGCGGGTTACATGAGGTGCATGGCACCAGGTTTGATTTGAGAATCTATTAGATGCAGGACCTCAGGAAGGCGGACACTGATGCGGTGAGGGTTATGTTCGGTGTCGAAAGCGACATGTGAGCACCAAGGAGGTGCAAGGGTGACAATGCGTCATGGGGGGACTATGGGTCCGAGAAATAGGTTGTTGGGACTTGCTTGTTTATTTGATTTTCTTTGAGCTTTGTTCGGGTTGAGACGGAGTAGGCAATTCCTAAGGTGGGGAGCCCCTTTAGGATTTTAGCCAGAACCATAGGACTGGGGTAGTCCAGGTTGTTTAACCGGGATGGGCATGTTTGGTGCCATCTCGCAGTTGTGGTTGGTAGCTCGGGGATGAGCTAAATTAAGGTGGGGAGTTTGTAAGAACCCGGGTTTGTAGAAATGGGTCAAATTCCGACCATGTTTAAACTTTTTGACTGGTTTTTGAGAAGTCTAGAAAATATGGGCAGTTTCTTGAAATTTCCAGACTACACGCCGTGTAATTTATGTACACGCCGTGTATGTGTTAACCTAGTGATCGGTTGTGTGCTCACTGAGTACATGCTGTTTGGTGACCGTGTATAATTTCCCTCCTACACGGCATGTATTTATAGACACGTCATGTATCCCTTACCCGTGCGAAGCCACGTACATGTCGTGTGGTGCCCATGTGTAAATTTCCATCATGTACCTTTGTTCCGTATAGCATCCGGGTCCCTGGCCGTGTGTTGACCGTGTGCTCAGTCCAAGCCGTGTGCTAGACTCCGGTTAAGTCAGAGAAAGGAAAACCATCTACACGGCGTGTAATTTAGAAATACACGCCGTGTAATTTTTTTATTTGAGTGATCGGGTCGTAATCGTGTCTTATTTCGGGAAACTTCTTCTTCTTCCCCTTTTCACAAGCAGTTCGTCCGAGAACTTTCAAAAAACACAAACCCTTCCAGAATCTCCATATGACCTCCGTTCTTCAATCCGTCAGTGGCAGTAGGACTACATCGGAAAGGATAACCCCACGCACCCATCTTCTTTCTTGATGCCTCACTTGTTCCTCCGCAGATTCCATTTGAACAGAATTCTCAGATTTTACGGAAACGAAGATCTACCGCGATTCAGACCGATTCAGAGGCTAATATCAAAGGAGTGTTATTGTACGAGTACAAGGTGGTTGTTTCATACCTTCTTTCGTGTTTTCCTAGACTTTTTGGGGTTGTGGCCTTCGAGCGCGACGTTGGGTGTTGAGTGAGACCCTGTTATTGTTTTTATTTATTTATCTGCATTGTGGGATGGCTCTGGTTATTCCCTAACCCTATTGTGATTGATCAAGACCGGGTTAGAGGTCATTGCTCATTTGGGGAAATTTGGTCGAGGTGCCGAAATGCATGTGAATTGGACCATTTCTTAACCTTCTGTGTTATACTGCTTTTTGAATGACTTGAATTAATCCTTTAGTTTAATTGTTAATTTATGAATGAGTTAGGTGTTGGTATGGGGAAGCACAGGTTAGTGAAATTTGATTGTTTAGTAATTGTCTGTTTAAAGTGATGATTTCAAGTATGAATATGAAATGTGAGATATTTCCTGTGTTGAACTACTCATTGTGTTGGGCATGGCCCAGATATTTGCTGAGTGATGAGGATCACCGATGTGGGCTTTATCTCGGGTTACTTTGGGTGGTTGCTACCACGGGATGAGGCGTCATAGATGTCAGTTGAGGCAATTGAACTGTCAGGTTGGGCTTGGATGGGGTTTCTTGGATGGAGATCCCATCAGACTTGAGCGACAGGTTCACTGAGAAATGAGGTGTGAGAGGTGTTGTGGCTTGGGAACTTATTGAGGTGATTACCGCTCAACGGGTACTTTTGAGTAGTGTGCCCACAGATAGACTCTGAGATGAGGTGGTACGGCCACTCGCTGGGTAGAGGCCTCTGATAGTTGTGGTTATGTATTTTTGGTTTGGGGGTTCTTTCCATAGGAATCCACGTGGAAGGTGAGGAGCCTTCGGGAGACATATTTGAGGTGGTCAGGTTGGGGGCAGAGGCTTGCCAAAATTTGAGGGCAGACATTGATGTCCCTACAGTTACTAATTGAGGACAGGTATCGTTGTTCCTCCGGATGTTGTGCCATGGGAAGGTTGAGCTTTCGAGCTGGGTTATGACGGTTGGGCGTGCATTCAGGACGTCGGTACTTGAGACACATGGTGTTAGGTGGAACGAGGTGTCGGGCTACAGATCCAACATTCCGGCGTTGGCCGAAGCAGGTGACACTTCCAGGTGGCTTCTAAGAACCAGTGAAGTTTGTGTTTACTTTGGGAATTATTATGTTTGCTGTTTTCGTATATAAGCATGTCTGCCTAAACACTTATATTAGGTGTGCACCCTTGGGTGGTATCCTACTGAGACTTGTCTCACACCCCACACGGGCCCCTCGGGACGCGTGTAGACTTTATGAAATTGCGTGCAGGTAGAGGGTCTGCCTCAGGAGCTGCACTTTAGTGATATTGACATGGAGACTGGCATGGACCTTGAGGTCGTGTTGTACTGAAGTTACTTGTTTAGTATTCTTTTTCCAGCATCAGCATGTTTACTTTACATTGTAGCTACTGCTGGTTAGCCATTGGCGCTGTTATATTTTGATCTGTATGACTTGCTTTTTACGCATGCCTTGTTTGGTTATAGTAGTAGTTTCTTGTATTCTTCAGCATTTTGTTTTGTTCACTTTCCACTGCTGTTGTCTCTATATTTCTTCCGTTGGTTTATTGATATTTGATATGCTTCTTCTCTGCAGGTCTGGTTCGAGTCTGTTGAGCCATTTATTTTCCGCTGCATACTTTAGTTTTATACTCAGACCAGTACTATTTTTTTATTCCTCTGAGAGGGTATAGCCTCCCCACTATACCTAATCAGACCCTCATTGCTAGTCGGCAGCCATTGGCGTTCAGGGGAGGTGCACCTAAGGTAGTGACACCCGACCCGTTTGGCACTGTTCAGGTGGTTGGCCGAGTCTAGGTCGTTACAAAGTGGTATCAAAGGAGTTCTTGACAGGGATTCAGTAGCATTACTTTTCTAACTACTAATGAGATTGAGACTTCTCTTTTATTTCTGCTAGGTTTACTATTTGGGGTATGGTAGACTGAAGATATGTTGTTGTTGGAGCATGATTTTGAACTTGTTCTTGGGTGCCTGCAGCCCCATGTACGAGGGACAGATTGAGTTTCCATGGGTGGGAATTGTTGTTTGCTTTTTTCTCGGATTACAGTTGATATGATTTCCACCTCGGTGGCTCAATTGTTGTGTGATGTTATTGATTTTGATATGAAAACATTGGACGGTATGGAGAGGCATGTTGTTTGGCTTTTGGTAGGCACATTTTAGGGTATTTCAATTTCATAATTGCAAGTATTCTTTGTGAAGTGATAATACCATGTGAATATAATCAATTTCCATGCTATGTATGCTCTGAAATGTGAATAGGTTAAACTCCTGATATAATTTCTTGTTTATTGAAATGTGTATGCCATGCTTTGTATTTTGTATAATTACATGTGTAGGATATTTTGGTCTGGTTCTTATGAGAGCAAGAAGGTACTATGGTTGAGGTAGTGTAACTGTCAGTGTTGGGTGACTTGGTCGTCGGAATTGAGGCAATGTTGGTTGTCAGGATGGGCATGGCCCGAGGTACTATTGATACTTGGCTCTGTTGAGGGCGGGTAAGGAGGCCATGAGGCCGGGATGCCATGGGGCATGGGTTGCGGTGAGGGGGATTAAGGTTAGTTGTTATGCACTGCCTTTTACTGCTTTCCTTATCTGCATAGAATATATTTCTATATATATATATGGGTTTTCTGACCATTTATGGTATTCAGCAAGTTACTCCTTCACGACACGATGGAGCGTCAGGCAGAAGATGATACAGTGCTGCAGGATCAGGGTCAGAATCCATTGCAGGCAGAGCATGAGACACAGGTACATGCTCAGAGACATAATCAGATTCAAGATCCAGTGCAGGCAGGGCAGCAGCCGGGCTTGGCAGCGTTTGGGCTGTGTCTTGACGAGCATCTCCAGACTAGCCTGGTACGTGTCTTGTAGGGGATTGACAGAGGCGCACAGGCGGAAGAGCCTTCTATGGAATATCTGATGTGGGAGTTCCAGTCGCAGCACTTGCCACTTTTTCAGGGTGAGGGTGGTCTGCAGGAGGCTGAGAACTGGATAGAGAGTATGTAGATGATCTTTGAGTAGCTCGAGATGCCTCTAGGGCAGAGGGTCAATATGGAGACGTACATGCAGAGAGGACTGGTGAAGCGTTGGTGGGATGTACAGGTACAAGCTCGTAGGCACGAGGGGCTGGCATGGAAGGACTTCGAGGACAACTTCTTAGAGAACTTTTATCTGGAGACGCTGAGGGAGGAGAGAGCTCGAGAGTTCTTGATTCTTCAGCAAAGAGATATGTCTTTCATGGACTACACAGCTACCTTCACGGAGTTGTCCTATTTTGCACCTGGTATGGTGAGCGATGATGCAGTTAGGGTAAGGCTCTTCGAGGATGGCTTACAAAACACCATTTGGGTTCTGGTAAATATCTTCAGGCTGGGTTCCATCTCTGAGGCGGTGAACCAGGTGCTCATAGCTGAGGGCAACAAGAGAGAGAAATCTCACCTGGGCAGGGTGACAAACCCAGGTGATGGTTCAGATCGCAAGAAGTGAGGCAGAGACGAGTTTCAGCAGGGTGGGCAGGCCAATGACTCGGCTAGACCACCTTGTGGAAGTTCAGCGGTGGTCTGCTTTCAGTGTGGACAGTCAGGACATGATCAGGCTTAGTGCGATAGGCCCCTGAAGGAGTGTCGGGCGTGTGGACAGGCTGGGCATCTGGAGCAGTTTTGTGGGTTGCCTTCTTAGACAGCCGGAAGGCAGGGACTAGGACAGACTATGGTGTCAGGTGCTGGTTCAGGTTCAGTACTAGGAGAGGGTAGTCGAGGTTCAGCTGCACACGGAGGACGTGACAGGTATAGCGGGATCCAGCTGAGGGGTCGCAAGCCGGTGACTGGAGCAGCATCGCAGGGAGGTCAGACATCGGGCAGCTGTGCTTCAGGCCATGTGCATGCTATGGAACTGCCAGGGATTGGGCAGGCTGGAGAGCCCACGACGGTGGCAGGTACACTACGGGTGTGGCCGTGAGTTTCTTTTCTTTCTTTTGGCATGGACTCTTGAGGCGTGTCTGGTTGAGTGCACGAGTTGCACGGGTTACTTTTGGACTGACTAGAGACTAGTTAGTGGGACTGGCATCATATTGGATGCGTTATATATTTTATTATATGTTTGAGATGCGTGGAATCAGGAGCATCAAGGATGCAGGTTACTTGAGGTGCCATGGGCATCGGGGCATCGTGGATGCGGGTTACTTGTGGTGCATGACACCAGGTTTGATTTGAGAATCTATTAGATACAGGACCTCAGGGAGGCAGACACCGATGCGGTGAGGGTTACGTTGGGTGTCGAAAGTGACACGTGAGCACCATGGAGGTGTAGGGGTGACGATGCATCATGGGAGGACCATGGGTCCGGGAAATAGGTTGTTGGGCCTTGCTTGTTTATTTGATTTTCTTTGAGATTTGTTCGGGTTGAGACCGAGTAGGTAATTCCTAAGGTGGGGAACCCCTTTAGGATTTTAGCCAGAACCTTAGGACCAGGTTAGTCCAGGTTTTTTAACCAGGATGGGAATGTTCGGTGCCATCTCCTGGTTTTGGTTGTTAGCTTGGGGACGAGCTACATTAAGTTGGGGAGTTTGTAAGAACCTGGGTTTGTAGAAATGGGTCAAATCCCGACCCTGTTTAAACTTTTTGACTGGTTTTTGAGAAGTTTGGAAAATCTAGAAATTTTCTGGAAATTTCCAAACTACACGCCATGTACTTTAAGTACACTCCGTGTATGTGTTAACCAAGTGACTTGTCGTGTGCTCACCGAGTACATGCTGTGTGGTGACCGTGTAGAAGTTCCCTCCTATATGGCATGTATTTATAGACACGCTGTGTATCCCTTACCCATGTGAGGCCAAGTACATGTCGTGTGGTGCCCATGTGTAAATTTACATCTACATGGCGTGTAGTATTCCTTGACACACCGTGTACCTTTGTTCTGTGTAGTGGCCAGGTCCCTGACCGTGTGTTGACCATGTGCTCAGTACAAGCCGTGTGCTGGACTCTGCTTAAGTTGGAGTATGGAAACCCATCTACATGGCGTGTACTTTAGAAATAAACGTCGTGTACTTTTATTTTTATTTGAGAGATCGGGACGCTGTCGCGTCTTATTTCGGGAAACATCTTCTTCTTCCCCTTTGGAAGAGCAGTTCATCCGAGAACTTTAAAAAAACACAAACCCTTCCCGAATCTCCATATGACCTCTGTTCTTCGATCTGTCAGTGGCAGCGGGACCACATCGGAAAGGATAACACCACGCACCCTTCATCGTCCTTGATCTCTCACCTGTTCCTCCACAGATTCCATCCGAACTGAATTCCTAGATTTGACGGAAACGCAGATCTACCACGATTCAGACCGATTCATAGGCTAATATCAAAGGAATGTTATCGTACGAGTACAAGGTGGGTGGTGCATACCTTATTTTGTGTTTTTGTAGACTTTTGGGGGTTTCAACCTTCGGGCACGACGTCAAGTGTTGAGCGAGACCCTATTGCGATTGAGCGAGACCGGGTTAGAGGTCGTTGCTCATTTGGGGCAATTCAGCCAGGGGTTCCAAAATGTGTGTGAATTGGACCATTGCTTAAACTATTGTGTTATACTGCTTTTTGAATGACTTGAATTAAACTATTAGTTTAATTATTAATTTATGAATGACTTAGGTGCTAGTATGGGGTAGCACAGGTTAGTGTAATTTGACTGTTTAGTAATTGCTTGTTTAAAGTGATGCTTTCATGTATGAATATTAAATGTGAGATATTGCCTATGTTGAATTGCTCATTGTGTTGGGTGTGGCCCAGATATTTACTGAGTGATGAGGATCATAGGTCGGGGCTTTGGCTCCGGTTACTTTGGGTGGTTTCTACCACGGGATGGGGTGTCATGGACGTCAGTTGAGACAGTTGGACTGTCAGGTTGGGCTTGACCCTAGGTACTTGGATGGCGAGGCCATCAGACTTGAGAGACAGGTTCGTAGGGACACGAAGTGTCAGAGATGTTGTGTCTTGGGAACTTATTGAGGTGATTACCGCTCATCAGGTACTTTTGAGTATTGTGCACACAAATAGACTCTGAGATGAGGTGGTATGGCCACTCGCTGGGTAGAGGCCCCCAATAGTTGTGGTTAGGTATTTTTGGTTTGGGGGTGATTTCCATAGGAATCCATGTGGAAGGTGAGGAGCCTTCGGGAGACAACTTTGAGGCGGTCAGGTTGGGGGAAGAGGCTTCCCAAAATTTGAGGGCAGACATCGTTTTCCCTCTGGTTACTAATTGAGGACAGGTATCGTTGTTCCTCCTGATGTTGTGCCATGGGCAAGTTGATCTTTCGAGCTGGGTTACGATGGTTGGGTGTGCCATCGGGACGTCGGTACTTGAGACACATGGTGTCAGGTGGCACGAGGTTCCGAGCTACATATCAGACATTCCGGCGTTGGCTGAAGCAGGTGACACTTCCTGGTGGTTGCTGAGCACCTGTGATGTTTTTGTTTTCTTTGGGCATTATTCTGTTTATTGTTTTTTTATATAAGCAAGTCTGCATAAACACTTATATTAGGTGCGCACCCTTGGGTGGTATCCTACTGAGACTTGTCTCACACCCTATAGGGCCCTTCGGGATGCGTGTAGACTTTATAAAATTACGTGCAGGTAGAGGGTCAGCCTTAGGATCTGGAATTTAGTGTTGTTGACATGGAGACTGGCATGGACCTTAAGGTCGTGCTATACTGGAGTTACTTGTTTAGTATTCTTTTTCTGGCATGAGCATGTTTACTTTACATTGTAGCCATTGCTGGTTAGCCATTATCTCCGTTATATTTTGATCTGTATTAATTGCTTTAGATGCATGCCTTGTTTTGTTATAGTAGTAGTTGCTTGTATTCTTTAGCATGTTGTTATGTTCACTTTTCGTTGTTTTTTTCTCCATATTACTTCCGCTAGTTTATTGATATTTGATATGCTTCTACTCTGTGGGTCTGGTTTGAGTCTACTGAGCAATTTATTTTCTGCTGCATACTTTAGTTTTATACCCGGACCAGTACCATTTTTTTATTCCTCCAAGAGGGTATAGCCTCCCCAGTATACCTAATCAGACCCTCGCTGCTAGTCGGCAGCCTTTGGCGTTCAGGGGAGGTGCGCCTAAGGTAGTGACACCTGGCCTGTTTGGCACTGTTCGGGTGGCTAGCTGGGTCTGGGTCGTTACACCCATCATATTAACCATTTCACATCCTTGCTCTCAACTCTATAACCAGACCCACTTCTGTCCAGGTCTATGAGAACTCAAGCCCGAAAAAAATCGGGCCCACAATTGAGGTCCTAATGGAATAAAGCCCAGAGCCCATTGCTCTTAAAATCCATCCCACCCAGTAGGTGAGATCTACATTACTTACATGAAGGTGTTAATAATATGTTTCTTTAGATCATTCTTCTCCCCCTGCCATCATACCCTGATAAAAAGACATGATGAGATTTTAATAAAATAATGAGATTATCAAAAGTTGATACAAAAAAGGAAATGGACCACAAACCTCATGATTTTTTCCCAACTTCATTACCTTTTCATCAGATTTTAGATGTTCCAATGGTGACCTCATATTTAGTATAAAAAAATATTCAACAAAAGCAATGAGTTGATAAAAAAACAAAAAAAAATGGCATCACCAGTATTGATCCTATTGCCACAAGGCTAGACTTGTAAATTATGGATCCCTTTGACAACACTTTCAAAACTGCTTATGCCACATGTCATTTAGAGAAAGGATATGTGAGATGTGTGAATTATATTTTAAAACATAAAGTATTTACAATGAACATGAGTGAAAAATATCTTAGAACAAGGATGCATCCAAAAATATACATTTTATTGTATTCATTTTTTTTCTAAATATTATTTTCAAATTATTGGATTTTGTTAATATTTCTCATATTAAATTAAATTAAATTATTCATTAAGAATTGATTCATACACTTAAAATCCATATACACATTGAACCCAAAATATATTATGACTCATACTTGGAAAGTCATATTAAAATAATTTCACAATTACTAAAGAGTTCATTGATTTAAGAATTTTATTTGTGTCAATAATAAATTTTTTCTTAAAAATTTAAAAACTATTTATAATTTAACACATTAATTTAGTATTTTGAAATTATAATATTTTTTAAATACATTTTTCATTTTTATGCTCTTTTTATTAACTCAGTCTTATTATATATCAAAATAATTATTTAACTAATTTTAAAAAACAATTTATATTTTTAAAATTAATTTTTTAATCTAAAATGAATGAATTTTATGATTATTAATGGATTAATAATAATGAATTTAATTTCATTTGAATTTAAAATTCAATTATAAATCCAATATGTAATTAACTCAAAATAAAAGAAACATAAATATATTTATGAAAGGATTTGGTAAATATTGTAAATAATAGTAATATTTTTTTGCACAACATTATATAAGATCATTAAACTCAAAGATATAATTAATATTTTCTTAAATAGATATATTAAATTAATATTTATATTAATTATATACAATTATGAACATCATGTATTCAAAACAATGTTCTTCAATTGTTACAATTATTATTAACCCCATTAAATGAATAAAATTATTTAATTCCCCTTGTGAATAATGGTGATGAATGATTAACATTTTTTAATCATATCATAATAAGAATTATAAAATAATTACCATAACAATTCTCATAAATAGTTTTTTTTTATTTTTTATAAACACACCATTTAAGGATAGTTTATTTTGTACTATTTAAACTGATATATTTAATGGCATCAATGATAATGTATAACTAGAGAGACTAAAAATAATATTTGGATGCATTTTATTTGAAAAAAAAAAGATGGAAAACTCATTATACTTGATGGATTTAGAATCCAAACATTTACTTGTGACTAATTATTTATTTCTTCCAAATCCACTGCTGACATCTGCCATTGGTTATCACGCCCTTATATATAAAACACTAGATAAGTTTTTTTAATTTTTTGAATGTATTATTATTATCTTATTATTAAAAATATCAATGTTTCAATTTAAAAATTATTTTAAAAAATAAGATTGACCCCAACTAGACATGTTAATTAGGACCGAACTCGCGAGCTTGCTCATAAATCCCATAGATATGGCACTGGTTGAGCTTTAAATTTGTTTCCCATTTAAAAAATGGGCCTAAAATGGAATTTAAAAACAATCTTGTGTCCGTATGAGAAAACCCGCATGGTCATAGGCTAGACCACAAGCCTATTGGCTTCATTTTTTTAATTCCATGTGTGGTTGACTCACTGCTATCATTTTTTTCACTTTAATATATACCACGTTACTTCTTACTTCAATGTGAACACATACATTTTTTTATTTTGGATATTTTTAATTGCAATTAAATAAATAACCCATGAAAATGTTGGGAAAAAACATATGAAACATCACAGGTTACATCATTCAAACTCAATTCATATATCAAATTTTAAACATTAACAACCACATAACTGTTAAATATATTTAGTTTCTTTTTTATATAAATATTTATATAAAATTAATTTCAATACTACATATTCAAATTTTATTAGAAGTAGTTTTTATTATCATTAGTTAAAAATGTTGATAAAGGTTTACTTATATCAAAACTAATTAGAAGTACTAATAAGTGTTTCCTTTTATTAGTGCTAAAAACACTGATTAAAGGCTGCATTTATCATCGCTTTTTTAGAATTGATAAAATTAAGATCTTTGCCTTTTGAGTGTTGATAAAGGAATAATTTTATTAGCATTGAAATAGCACTGTTAAAAGGTATTTTGAATAATTTTATTTGTTTATATATATTTATATAATTTTAAATACGAATATCCCTATGAGGACTTAGGAGAAGTATATGTCCACTGATAGTGAAGTGGTTGTGGAATCAATTTCTATTAGGAATCAACAAGCATATCTGGTCTTTGAGGACACATCCAAGCACATGACAATTGACAACAACGCCCATGGCAGGTTGGTCTTTATGGAAGGTTTTTCTATTTTGGTGATGAAAGATGGTTTTCATTAGGGTAGGAGAAAAATAAAGTTTGTTGCTTTGAATGATCATTATTTTAGTCATTCAAACGATTTTAAAATGGGTTGATCCAATGCTAGCTAAAGGGGAACTTCTTCTTCCTCAATTCAGGACTCTTATAAGGGACTTGATGACCATGATCAACCTATTGAAGGACATGTGGGATGTCAAGTCTCTGTTAGGTACCAAAGGGTAATGACAGATGGTCTAGATGGGGGGGTGAGTACATGAGATTATTTTTTTAAATAAATAGTTTCATTATCTGAATTAATTGTGAAATTTAATTATTAGAGTTAATTAGAAGAAGGGTAAAAGAAAGAACACAAAGATGTTTTTTATATTAGTTTAGTCCAAAGTGGGTATACTCTAGTCTTATACCTCTCTACTTAGAGAGGGGTATGTTGTGAACTAATTTAATTTTTTAAGGGTAATCATAACCGGATTATAGAATCTTTTTCTATAAAGTGGAAGAATAAACACACTGATAGTGACTTTTGTATGGGGAGTCACAGTTGGTTCTGGGCATAGTGGAAGTGTACGGTGGGAAATGTGATAATTAAAATTTCTTTTAATTTCCATTTCTTAGAACCTCAATAGAGGATCTTGTATGTTAAGTTTATAATTAATTTATTTATATTAGAAGAAAGAAATTACCATATCATAGGTTTCTTTATTCATAGTCGATGTCGATCATCCAAAAAGACCCTTTCAGATTTCCTTCATTGTGATTTTAAGGATCTAAGGATATAATACCTTTAGTGGTGATCCAAACATGCTCCAATTCTCTCTGAGCAATGCCACTTGATCTCCAAGTGCTAGTGCGACAAATCGAATGTCTTGCATTATTTTTTCTTGATCACTTGTTCTTCAATCTTGAAAAAATCTATCTTGTGTTCTCATTCTTGAGATGGATAGAGATGAAGGATTCAAAAGAGAATTCATTGTGTGCAAAAATTCTCTCTGTTTTGATTACTTACACAATAGCCATACTAGGATATTTATAGAGGTAGGGTTTAGGTTAGAATATTCTTCAATTGCATGTTGGCCCTTAAACAACATTAATTTTTTTAATAAAATCCATACCACAAAATAATAATATCATTATTATTTTGTGGGGTGCACCATAGTATACAAATGATAAATAATATTTATTATCTTGTAAATATTTATTTATCACCAAATGTTATCTTGGTCCAATTGAACTCCTCAATATTTATTGAATACCAGAATAAATAATTTTATTCATAAATAAATATTTTAATCACATAATGGTGAATAAATATTTATTAAATATTTAATAAAATAAATAAATATTTTTTTATTCACATATCGATGAATAGAAATTTATTTAGTTTATTCAATCGATGTGACTTGAATAAAATTATTCCTCGGCATTGAGAATAATATTTATTCTATTAATTAAATTCAAATATAATTTAATCGAGATCAATGGAAACACTTAGTGTGTGACCATCATGGATTCTTTCTCTTTGGTATTAAGAGAGATTGCCTAAAGTACAAGAGTACTATTTATAAATATGTCAAGGAACCGAATAGAAATAACTTAATGTCCCAACTTTGACAACAACATACAAATGATCACTGTGTAATATAATCCCCTTTTTACAGTATCTCATCAAGTAGGTTTCACATTCATTTCACCAACCTATATGATTGATATGTCTTTCTTTGACTATTTAAAATAAACACATCATTACACCATGACCATGTAATTTAATGTTATGGTTCTATTGTAATCAAAGGGACAATATATGAACTTCCATAAATATGGAAGGGAAAAATCCTTCCTAAACATATTCATTAATGACATTTAACTCATGACGCATCCAATGTATCCCACTTATCCATGAATTGTTGTCGTCATGGTTTATAAAATAAATCAAAGTACATGATTCGTAACATGTATTAATAATAATCTTAAAGTATAATGTCCATTATACATGCTCATAGATGGGAATATTCGATGACAATAAAACATGTGGAATTCCTACTGGCAGGTATGTTCTCATAATCTCCCATCTTGGAGATTACCAAGTGAAAATTTCATGAGAAGAATATTCTTATGAGTACTCTCACTTCACAGTCTATGTACTATGTGTCCTATCATAATACGTTATCCAACTATAGAACATTATTTAAGAATATCTTCCTAACACTTCAAGGTTCTCATAATAATAGGGAAATGCTATGACCTTATCAAGGTGACATATACTCTAGGAAATTAGTACATTAGAGTCATACAAAACAATGAATAATATGTAATAAGAAGTTTTATTAATATTCAATAAATTGAATATGCATGTAATCAAAGTACAAAGAGTTGGTCCTAGGATACCAACTCCAACAAACTCCCACATAGACTAGATCTAACTGCCTAAAACTTTTAGTCCACTAGACCTCACATGATAATCATATTTCTACTAAGTCAAGGTTTTAGTTAAGAGGTCCACCAAATTTTCTTCCATGGAAATACTGCTCATTGTAACTTCACTTCTCTGATAAAAATACATCAAGAGATGATACTTACAAATTATGTGCTTTATCCAATGATATCACTGTAGCTCTTTTGCAAGAGCCACTTATATAGTATTATCACAAAAATTTTGATAGGATATTTACTAATAGGTAAACCATAATTCTCTTGGATAAAGTTATGCATCCATACTACTTCTTTAGCTACCTCAAAATCCACAATATACTCAAAATTTTCTATAGAATTTGTGACCAGAGCCATCTTTGAGATCTTCTGGCTCACATCACCTCCACTCAAAGTGAAGATGTATCATGTTTGTAACTTTATGTAATATTGATTAGTTTGGAAACTATCATATTTATATCCTTTAATGACTAGTTCCTCATATCCTCCATAAACAGGGAACATATCCTTAGTACACCTCATATACTTAAGTATAGTCTTGACTTCCATCTAATGATAGTCACCTGGATAAGCTTAACATATTCCTACCAAACTTAAAGAATAGGTGACATTTATCCTAGTACATATCATAACCTACATTAATGACCCAATAACTGATGCATACGTACAAATTTTCATTCTACTTCTTTCCTCGTGCGTCTAAAGACACATTTTCTTAGAAAGATAAGTTCCACATGATGTTGGAAAAAATCCCATCTTGGATTATTCTATACTAAATCTCTTCAGTATCTTATCAATGTATGCACTTTGAATTAGGTTGAGAAACCACTTGTATATATCATTATGGATATTTACCCCAAGAATATATGCTTCCTCACCTAATTCCTTCATAGATAATAATTTATTCAACCACTCCTCAATAGATCGTATGACTAGTATTTCATTTCCAATGAGTAATATGTCATCAACATATACTATTAAGAAAAGAAATAAAGTACCACTAAACTATTTTTAGAAACAAGGATCACACAACTTTATGAAACCAAATTCCATTATAGATTCATCAAAACAAATGCTCCATGACCTATATGCTTAATTTAATCGATAAATAGATTTTTACAATTTGAAAATCATGTTGGCATCCTTTGGAGTCATCATGTTGGAAATTTGAAAATCTTGTTGTCGTAAAGAAATCTTCCTGAAGGTTCCCATTAAGGAAGGCTATTTTGACATCAATTTTACAAATATCATAGTCATGGAAAGCCATAATGTCAACTAGAATTCTAATGGATTTAACTATTGCAACTAGTGAAAAGGATTCGTAGTAGTCAATTACTTGGTGCTCTTTAAAACCTTTTATAAATATTCACACCTTATAGGTACAAAATTTTCCTTATATGTATAGTTTCTTCTTAAATACCCATTTGTAACCAACATACTTTACATCCACAGGAAGATTTACCAAAATCTAGACTTGGTTTTGGTACATGGAATCCATTTTAGAATTAATGTCTTCTTTCCACTTGGAAACATTTGTTCCAAATACTACTTCCTCATAGGTTAGAGGATTATTATTATCAACTAATAATAAGTCACCATCCTTGATGACTATACAACCATACCATTCTGATTTTCTAACCTCTCTAGTACTCCTATACTATAATTGTGTCTATGAAAAAATTTCTTCTTTCAATGGGATTTTTGGAATTACATTATATGGAAACTCTTGTGTATCTTGAGCATGGACTTAAGTGAAGTCTATCTCACTCCCAATATCTCTTTTATAGAAAATATCCTCCTTAAGAAATGTGGTACGTCTATCAACCAAAAACTTTTTATCTGAAAAATTATATAGGTAGTGTCCCTTTGTTTCTTTGGGGTATCCTATAAAGATATACTTTGTGAATCAGGGTTCAAGCTTTTTACCTAAATAGGTATTACTAAACACTTCACACCCCCACCCCACATGTAATTAATACAATATAGTTTTCTTTCTATTCCATAATTGGTATGGTATACCATCTGTCACATTAGTTGGCACTCAGTTTGGTCTGTATGCTGCTGTTTGTAATGCGTATCCCCAAGAGGATAATGGAATACTTGATACTAATCAATGATATCACCATGTTCAACAAATTGATGTTCCTACATTCACTTACACCATTCCACTGAGGCATATAAGGAGGAGTGAGTTGAGATAGTATCCCAAAATCCTATAAATAATCAATGATGTCTTAATTAAGATATTCTACACCATGATCGAAGTAGAGTTTCTTAATCTTCTTTCCAAGATGGTTCTCAAATTAATTATTGTATTCCTTGAATTTATCAAAAGAATAAAACTTATAAATCATTATGTATACATATATATATATCAACTAAAATCACTAGTAAAAGTTATTAAGTATGAGTTCCCACCCCTTATTTCAATAGGAAATGGTCTACACACATCTGTATGAACTAATTCAAGAATCTATTTATTCGTTTGACCTTTTTCACTAAATGAGGATTTGGTCATTTTTTTTATAATTGAATGAAATAAACCAAGTGGTTTTAGTTTAAAAGAATCTAAATATCCCTCCTGATGTAATTTTGTTAATCCTTTTTCATTTACATGACTTAGTTGGTGATTCAAAATTTGGGTGTGGTATGATTCATTTGATGTAACTTTGTTATAAATTTCCATTACTTATTTCATGTAATCCAATGCATAAAGACTGTTATTTAAATGTTCCATACCATTAAAAATGCTATATTTATAAAAGTAGCAACATTTATTCCCAAATTGAAAAATAAATTCATATTTTATAGTCTAGATACATAAATAATGTTTTTGGTATCTAAAGACACATAATAACAACACTATAAAACCAAGATCATTCTATTTTGAAATATGAGGTGGTAGTCCCCGATAACTACAACAAGTTTAGATCTATTGGAGGCTCATAGATCTACCACCCCTTAATCAATCTTTTTAAATCTACTTGTTTCCTATATTTGAGTACATATGTTCGAACAAAAAGTTGTATTTAATACCCAATTTATAGAAACAAATAAATTTCATTCAGTAACAAATGCGCCAGAATCTTCACCATTATTATTTGGTTGGGTGCAATTTTTCTTCCAACGACCATGGATTCCATATCCGAAATAGATATCATCTTATTCCCTTTCTTACTCCACGATCTTTATCTTCTTGAAAGGGAATGAAGAAGCTTTGATCTTAAATATCTTTTCTTTACCTTTCTATTTTTTCACCATAATGATGAAAGGATTTTCACATTTTGTATCCTTATCTACCTAGCGATGAAGTCTGAGCATATACAACAGAGTATTCTTAATGTTGTTTATATTAAAATTTATAACAAAGCTAGATAATCTTGGAGGGGTTGATTCTAGAATAAGATTAGTTCCCAGTTCTCTATGGAGTTCAAACTTTAGAACCTTTAAGCACTCAATGTAGAAAATGATATTGATTACATGAGGACCAATTGGGGAACACTCTCTAAGCTATCTCTGAAATAACTTTTTGGAAATCTCAAACCATTCATGTCTATCTCTTTCTTGATAAATACCACAGAGGTTCTCAAGCATGCTATACGTATCCATGTATTCATGAGACTTCATGAGTTCAATAGAAATATATGAAAACATCAAACATTGAACATTGACCAAGTCATTTAATTTTTTTGTAGATAAGGAACACTTCATCACTTGACTCCTTAGTATGCAGATTATACATTGAGGATTCTAGCATGTAAGATTCCCATTCATGGTGTAGCACAACCCAAATGCATTTACACCACTCCTGGAAGTTATTACCAGTTAGGAGGTTGACTTTATCCAATATTAATCATAGAGATAGTTCATATTCTGAACATTCCATTTTATTAGAAAATTAAAAGAGAAGATTATTATTACTTTTCTTGATTAAAAATTTTGTAGGAAATATTAAATTAATTGATTTTTATTAAATCTCTCATTATTTTATCAAGTCCCAATATCACTCACCATTGAACTCAGAATGTTTAGTTGCTATGAAATTATAGTGTAAAGGATCATCATTACTTTTCTTAATGATCCAGACTTTGGATATGAAAACTATAAGAATGTAATTAGGTAGGTGGTCTTTCCAACCAAGGGATTGAGGCTCCTTGATCGGTTGAGTGGATTCCCCTATCCTGAAATCCTGACTTGGATTTCCTCAACACTTGCCTCCAAATTTTTATTGAATAGACTTTGTCCATTAAACTCAATACAAGTTCAATTAATTCAACCCAAAACCCTCATGAGAACTCCCTGATAAATGTAAGTATCCAGACTTTGACCATGTACTGCACTTAGTTCTATGGTTTCATTCTAATCAAGTAATGGAAGTCTTAGTCTAACTTATTATTTAATTGATGGATTTTATTTTATCATGCATAAATTTTATCTTTTTTTATCCTTTAAACATCTTATTAATATTAAGTGGATGTTACTTAACTAATTAACGATGTTGGATAAAACATTTATTCATAATACATTTATTTAATTTTCATATTCACACATAAATTCATTTATTTATGTCATTGTGGCCTTGCATCCATAACATAAATAATTTCATAGAAAAAATAAATAAATAAGTAAATGACCTATTCACGAGCTTTATATAAGGGTTGATTTAATGATCAGACATTAAATCCACCTTTAACATCGAGGAATTAACTCCTATTTATGGTCTTGACATGGGTTACAACATTCCACCCATCTACCTATGTATCAACTGAGTTGGCATCATAATGGTCCCGTATTGAAATGCCTCCATGCACCTTGGGATACTCCATTAATTACATGTATTTATAACTCACACATATGTGAGGGGAATCAAAGGATTGATTAAAGGGGGATTACATAAATATCCTTGGACATACAGGTCCTACATAATAATGGAGGGAGGGATGACTCACAGGCCATCATTAAATTTAATATTAAATAATTTCATACCCATGCAATAAATAAAATAAAATAAATTCCAACACATACATAAGTATTGGTCAAGCTCATGACTAGTCATACATGAAATGAATACGGAAAATTAATTGGCTAGAATTTATTTCTTTATTCTTCCTTTATTATTAAGATAAACATGCTTGCATTAATTAATTAATTAATTAAGTAATTATGTTTCATCTTAATGATCATATGAACATAATTGGAGATACCAATAATTTATGGTATTCATGAAAAATAAACAAAATTACCAATAATGAAATATTTATTATAATAAATTAATCAAGAATTTAAAATTCCTTAAAACCATTATTAAATTTTCAAACACACAATGATGTACCAATCAATAAAATAAAGTATAATGATACAATTTTTCAATTTATGTTATTTTTAAGTCTACCCATTATTTGGAGACTAAACAATGTGCACATCAAGATACACGTCATGTATCACAATTTCCGTGTATCTAAGGTACATGCATGGGTCCTTAGAGTGACCCTCAACCGGATTACTCGACTTTTATAGACCAACTACATGTCGTGTATTCCACTTTATGTGTGTCTAGGATCCATTCCTGGGTCTTTAGAGTATGTGTCAGAAGACTACACAGCGTGTAAAAGACTGCTATTATAACACCCCAAGATTTTATGAAAAATATTCTTTTAATTTCATTAATTTATTGTGTTGTATGCTACACCAAGATTACCTTGCGCTATATGTAACACCGTATTAGCTTGCAGTATACGCAACACTATTCTTGGATGGTGTTACACACAATTTTGATAATAGTTATTCTACGCAACATTGAGTATATATATATATATATATATTCAATGTATAAATGAAATATGGTTGGATTATGTTATATGAAAAAATGAAGGATTCTTGCACAACACGCAACCCTGACTTGGCTTGCATTACACGCAATCGCGACCTTCCTCGATAGCGTGTGTTGTACGCAATACCGGGTTTTACTAAACAACGATATATTATTATAATATTATGATGAACAAGTTTTTATGAATAGTATTAACTGAATTTTGAATCTTATAACATTATTATTCGTCTTTCACATTTTCTAAAACATGGTATAAGAACAAAATAAATTTTTCGGGTAAAATAAGTATTTTTCAAAAAATGCAGTTTTGCCACCTTTTGATGGTGCACCCACTTTAAATCTAGTTTTTGACATGTTTATAAGTTCAATTTGAAAAAATAAAATTCTTCTTTGGAATCATGAAATAAAAATTTACTTTGGATAAATTTTCATATCATTCTGGTAAATTTCATATTTTGATGAATAGTAAAAACACGCTATATTTTAATTAAAAACAACTTTTTCAATCAAAATAATTAATAGTGATAAATTATTAATTTGAGTGGTTTTAAAGTAAATTTAGAATATATTTTTACAATTTAATACAATGTTGTTCATTGGATGTAATTTCACATTTAAACCAGACATAAACAAGTGTCAATCTTTTGATAGTTATTATCTATTAAGAACACGCTATTTGTTTTGACGACGGGAATTAATTTTTAAATTAATTAATGCAACAGATATGTTTTTAACTTGGTAAAATAGACATCATTTTGAGTTCATAATATCAAATATAGCTTAGGCCTAATTTTTTGTATTTTTCTGGAAACTTTCATTTTTTGATTAATAGTGAAACCACTAAGTGGTAGTTAAAAAAATGAATTTTTCATAAAACTTAATTTTACCACTTCTGTGAGTGGAATTTCAAAAATCCGAGAGACACAGTTGATTTCAGTAAGTAAAATGTGGTTCAATGAGACGAAAATAATTTTTGGGGAATCGTAACTTTTTACTTTTTTTTACCACGGTTAAAAGTAAATAGGGTAATTAAGGGTAAAAATGATATTATTATTACCCTAACACATGTACTAATTCTATTGGACAATTTTAATTTGACCAAAAACAACCTTTGGAACAAAATATTACCATTTAGGCCCACTTGGATTAGATTAGGACATTTATTATTAATTTATTTAAAGAAGGGTTAAAATAGTTAAAATCAAAGTTTAATAAGTAAATAATTTTTAATATGGGGTTATACATAATATAAATTCGACTATAAATATTAATTAGAAATATAAAAATATTTCCTACATAATGGTATTTTATTTGTAATTTTTAGACATTAAATAATTTAATTTATTTATGAAACAAAAATGGTGCAGTAATTATCTTATTAATGAAATATTGACATAATTGATGTTATAAACACCAAAATAAATGTAATTTGAGATTTTTTATGAATTACAATAATTTTATAGATTAATATGACATGTTAGTATTGATTTAATTAACATTTTTCGAAATAATCATTCTGTTATGATTTTCACAAAAATTAATTACTAAATAGTATCAAAATTGACATAAAATAGTTGTTAAAACAAATATTATATTAGTAATTGTTATTTTATTCCTAAAAATCTATGGTTCGGCCAAATGACTTATATAAGGTTATATATATTAATAATAAACAACTTGGGGTTCGTTTTTCTGCTTATAGTAAGTTTATTAACCTTATATTATAAAAACACAAGAAGACACGGTAAAAGTAAAATTATTTAACATAATGTTAAATATAAATGATAAGGTTAAAATAGGAACATAAACTTGTCTAAATTCTATTGGATGAGATTATTTCGATCCATACCCACCTTATCTTAGAAATAAATCAATTTAGAGCTATTTAAAACCGAAATTGACTTTATAATAAAATAATATTTTTAGTTTTTCCAAAGGAGCCCCTCTCCTCCCTTATAAAAGGGCACCTCCTCCCCCTCTTCCCCACACCATTTTGAGCCTTCAAGCTCGGCCAACCCCTGCCAATTTCTTCTCTCCACTTCCCTAGAAACATCCTAGAGGTACTGGTCTTCTTCAAAGACCTATTTTAGTGCCCTAAAAGGAGGTCTCAAAGAAGCACTTCAAAGAAGAGGTAATGTCCATTACCGATTCTTTCATCTTTATTTCTTCTTCCACTTCTTCTTCTTTAGTTGTTTCATTATGAAGTAATAACATCAGTATCACTAATATAATTATATGTTATTATAAGTATGAAACAACCCTATTTCACCATCTATCCATCCTACGGAAATAGAAATCACCGCGCGTGCGTATGTACGGAATACCGTCACCACGCCGTGGTGTAATCTATTTTCCACCAACACCTTACTTGTATGGGTATAATGGTGTAAATAATGAATATATATGACTATTATAAAGTGATACTGATTCTAAAATAGTATACATACACTCCAATACAATTCCACGATCATTGGAACAATATCATCACTCCTGCGTACGTACGGAATACCGTCTCCACGATGTGATGCGACTCGTTCTACATGATCTTCATTTCATAATGATTATATAAATGAATTGAATGAATGAATATGATATATATTACACTAATACCATTCTGGAAATGAGGTATCTATAACCTAAATAGAAGAATAAGAATTTATTCGACAAAACACGCATAAGAACAAAAAGTTATAAACACCCAAATAACAAGTAGCAATGAAATATTACTACTAAGAAGCTAAGAATATGACCATATATGATATCATAAAAATAAGTATGATTCTGTAATAATTCAATAACATTATTTAAATCATTATACAGGAGGTTCGGACACTTATGAAGCAAATCAGACATAAGGTAAGGGAAATATCACAATCTCATTTTTATCTGAGATGGTTTATACTTTAGTATTTACTAGGGTGTATTTTATCATCCACATCCATGTTTCCTCAATATGTAATATTATTTCCATCCACCTACAATTTTTTAAATCCAATTTTAACCTTCGGTGAGTTTTTAGTAAAGGATATGAAAGGAATCTTTTGTCGTTTTTCGTACGAGGTACTTTTTGAATTTTCCGACAAAAGTATGAAGAATGTTTTTTTTAACTTATACGGCATGAATGGATTTTTAAAACATTATTTCCAAGAATCTTCCTTTACAATTTTTCAAGTTTATTTTTAATCAACTTCTTTTAGTTTATAATTGTACGACATGTTAAGAAAGGAAAAGTGTTTTGGAAGAAGAAAGGATATTTTCCTCAAGAATGGAGTTTAAGTGTTTTATCAAAATTATTTTCCATATAAGATAATAAAGGGTTCTGTTTTTATCCCTATTATTACATTGATTTGATTATGTTGTGATGGAATTAAATTTTGATGAATTCCTTTATCTTATATGAGTTGTTTTATGATGTCACGATGTTTAAGATTCCCATTTTTATTACATGGGTTATGCTATGATGTATGGTTTATGATTTTGGGCACACATAAGAATGGTATCATTATGATATGGGTGGGACCTATATCTCCCTCCAATGCATTGGGTAAAGATTTTATATCTCATGAGATAGACATGGCTGGAACGGTAGGTTATACCGGTTCAGTGAAACAGAACTGAAACGAGGAGTGAACTCGGTTCAGAAAGGGACTTTTTCCACTAAGATAGTCTTGGAAATGAGTCTTGACTAATAAGAAATGATTCTCTATGATTATGTGTGTATTCCACAAAGTTTCATGTTTTAAGTTATGATTATTTGGATTACATTTCACTACTATGATTTATCCCATGTTATGAAATTATGATCTCTTTTGCAGGTTAAGATTTCCAAAAGTTATGTGCTTATGTATATGATATGATTGATATTTCTTTTGTTTACCCTTACTGAGCATTTGAGCTCACCCTTTTATGTTTTCTTTTCCCTAGGACATAAATAAAGGATTTAGGTTTTTAAAAAAAAGAATATCTTTATGGGAGATGTTGAAGATCTTTCACCACTATTAGAAGATTATATTCCGAGTTTTCAAAGACACTAAACTATTACGGTCCTTATGTGTGTGTTTTTGTTATATACTAAGTATTCTGTAAAAGTAATGTAATGTCTATATACATTAAGCTTCGGGTCTCTACAGTTGATATCAGTGGAAAATTTTAGTCAACCTTTGGAAACTAGGATGCGAAAACGTTAGTAAGATCCCTAGAGATATTTCTAAGGTATGTCTAGGGATGTCCCTAAGGATAAGTATATGTATAGGATAAAGTCCTAGAACTACGGTAACGATCATAGAATTTAACCTAAGATGTTAGATATTGAGGATACTCCCACTTTATTATGTTGTTTTCCCTAGCATGATTTTTGCCTCTCACACTATTCTTTTTGGGTTTTAGATGATGGCTGGAAACGAAGGAACCATGTTGATCAATGCAATGGACAATGAAATGATTGTCCTCTTGAATAAACAAATGTTATGGGAGATGGAGTGAAAAATCTTATTTCTATACTTACACAAGCTATGAATCATTCTGGAATTCCAAATGAGCAGAGAAGGGAACAATATTCTATTGAGTCCTTCATGAGGCAACGTCCACCTTCTTGCAGTGGGTCTTCTGATCCACTTGTTGCTGAACAATGGATCATTACTACTGAAAAGATATTTTTAGTTCTTCAATGTTCTGAACATTATAAATTCATCTTAGCAGTATATAATTTATAAGGTGAAGCTGATCAATAGTGGAATCTTATCAAGAATACGAGGCAAAGATATGAAATTGATTCCATGGAATGGGACGAGTTCAAGAACTTATTTTTCAATAATTACTTCCCTCGTATTCTTCGAACAAATATGGAGAAGGAGTTTCTTGAACTAAAGAAAAAGGATGATGAATCTGTTGGTATATACGAAGCGAATTTTACAAGGCTTTCAAGGTATGCATCTAGATTTATCATCCAACCTGAAAGTAAAGTTGATCGATTCATTAGTGGATTAAAACCAAATCTTCGAAGGGAATTAGCTATAAGAGACTTCAGTAGCTATGAAGAAATTGTGTGTTGTGCTATCAAGGTAGAAATGGAAGTTGGTGTTACTTATCCATCTCATAGTTTTGACAAGAAACGAAAGATGGAGTTCAAGGATAAATCTCAGAATAATGGTGAAAAGACGATGAATGTTTCCTTATGCTCAAACTGTGGAAAGAAGCATGGTGGAGATTGTCTTAAAGGGACAAGTAAATGTTTCAAATGTGGAAAGGAAGTTCATCAGGAATTTGAATGTTGCAATGATGGGAAGAAGATGCCTAATGATGCAAACAAAGGAAGGTATACACAGAATGAACCTACTGCACTTCAATGCTTCAAGTGCAAGGAAATGGGGCATTATGCTAATAGATGCCCTTATCCAAGGGTTAGTGATGATCAACATGAGTAACCACATAAGTCAAAGGACAAAGGGAAGTCACATGCGATCACTATTGGTGATGTTGAATACGACAACGATGTGGTGGAATGATTAAGTGTTTATGTAATGGTGTTCCAAAATAATGTTGTATATAGTATTGTGGAATATTGGAAGATTTATGTTTTGGTCTATTGTGGTTTTCAATAATTTTATGGTATCGGTAACCATGAAAAGTGATTGAGACATTTTTGGTAAACAGATGATATGCGCATAATGAAGGGATAAGAAGATAATGAGATGATTGATTGTATTCATGAGCTCATGATTGATATAAGGACTAAGTGATATCATGGTTTGAGGATATAGAATTTTGAGGATTTTGGTATGTGGAAAGTGTTAACTTTTAACTGCATTCATGTTTTCACTAAGGTTCAATGGATATTCATCCTTCAAGAGAATACATGATTAAGGTATTCACATGTTTTTAATTTGACCAACAAGATATATCTTATGATATATGGGGGATAAATGATGGCATTCACGTGATCATTCCCTTTATACTATGAGCTTGGACCGAAGTATTTTAGATAAGCCTAAAGATTGGATTGGATTTTGTTGGACATAAGTTAGTATTGATTAAGGATAAAATTTTTTGATATTGTTGATGGGATGTTATAGTAATATAGCTTTAGAAAAAGGACAACCTGTAGGACGAGCGACAGCCCATCGCGTCAGACAAGGCTGTGGGAATCGAACCCACCACCGAAGTGCGACTGGACTTTATCGCCTACCACTGGCCTACAGGAAGTCTCTGTTTAGTAGAAACAAGTTTTATTATATTAAGCAGTATGATATATGAAGTATAAGTCCATTTTAGGAACTATATATGATTAATCTCACTATAGATGGACTTATGTATATTTTGATAACTTTTCTAACCTTTTGTTTGAGACAGATGGGATGACCCATCATTCTATCACATGATCTGCTAACACATCATGAATGACAAATTCAACTTCATTTCTTTAAGAGATGAAGTGGAAATTGTCCAAAGAACGACCAATGGTGAGTCTATACCAAAATCACGAAAGTATTTCTTTTAATTCCAATTTCATCAACTTTAGGGAAATGATCTTGAAAACCAAAAATGTTGTCCTAGTGCTCTTATATCTGATGAATCAGATGGTACCTTAGATCGTCACAAATTTATGGCTTTGTGATTGCTGGCTTTTCCATAGCCATGTTCTCTACCACTCTCTATCAGAACATGATGGTTAGATTTCTCTTCTATATCCATATTTTCACCTATGTGGAAACCCAGTGATTAGTTTATTTGGGTAACCGTTACGTTTCATAATTTTGTTTTTAAAGATTGGTTTTGGTATTCCTTTTTACGATGTGGGTTTCTATTAAAGAAACTTTCAAATAGTAAGTCATTTATAACCCCGATGAATTTCGAGGGCGAAATTCATTTCAAGGGGGGTAGAATGTAACACCCCAAGATTTTATGAAAAATATTCTTTTAATTTCATTAATGTCTTGTGTTGTATGCTACACCAATATTACCTTGTGCTATACGCAACACCGTATTAGCTTGCAGTATACGCAACACTATTCTTGGATCGTGTTACACACAATTTTGGTAATAGTTATTCTACGCAACATTGAGTATATATATATATATATATATTCAATGTATAAATGAAATATGGTTGGATTATGTTATACGAAACAAGGAAGGATTCTTTCACAACACGCAACCCTGACTTGGCTTGCATTACACGCAATCGCGACCTTCCTCGATAGCGTGTGTTGTACGCAATACCGGGTTTTACTAAACAACGATATATTATTATAATATTATTATGAACTAGCTGTTAAGAATATTATTAACTAAATTTTTAATCTTATAACATTATTATTCGTCTTTCACATTTTCTAAAACATGGTACCAGAACAAAATAAATTTTTCGGGTAAAATAAGTATTTTTCAAAAAATGCAGTTTTGCCGCCTTTTGATGGCGCACCTACTTTAAATCTAGTTTTTGACATGTTTATAAGTTCAATTTGACAAAATAAAATTATTCTTTGTAATCATGAAATAAAAATTTACTTTGGATAAATTTTCATATCATTCTGGTAACTTTCATATTTTGATGAATAGTAAAAACACGCAATATTTTAATTAAAAACAACTTTTTCAATGGAAATAATTAATAGTGATAAATTATTAATTTGAGTGGTTTTAAAGTATATTTAGAATATATTTTTACAATTTAATTCAATTTTGGTCATTGGATGTAATTTCACATTTAAACCAGACATAAACAAGTGTCAATCTTTTGATAGTTATTATCTCTTAAGAACACGCTATTTGTTTTAACGACGGGAATTAATTTTTAAATTAATTAATGAAACTGATATGTTTTGAATTTGTTAAAATAGACATCATTTTTGGGTTCATAATATCAAATATATCTTAGGCCTAAATTTTTGTATTTTTCTGGAAACTTTCATTTTTTTGATGAATAGTGAAACCACTAAGTGGTAGTTAAAAAATGAATTTTTCATAAAACTTGGTTTTACCACTTCTGTGAGTGGAATTTCAATAATCCGAGAGACACGGTTGATGTCAGTAAGTAAAATTTGGTTCAATGAGATGAAAATAATTTTTGGTGAATAGTAACTTTTTACTTTTTTTTACCACGGTTAAAAATTGATAGGGTAATTAAGGGTAAAAATGATATTATTATTACCCTAACACATGTCCTAATTCTATTGGACAAGTGTAATTTGACCAAAAACAACCTTAGGAATAAAATATGACCATTTAGGCCCACTTGGATTAGATTAGGACATTTATTATTAATTTATTTAAAGAAGGGTTAAAATAGTTAAAATCAATGTTTAATAAGTAAATCATTTTTAATATGGGGTTATACATAAGATAAATTAGACTATAAATATTTATTAGAAAGAAAAAAATATTTCCTACATAATGGTATTTCATTTGTAATTTTTAGACATTAAATAATTTAATTTATTTATGACACAAAAATGATGCAGTAATTATCTTATTAATGAAATATTGACATAATTGATGTTATAAACACCAAAATAAATGTAATTTGAGATTTTTTATGAATTACATTAATTTTATAGATTAATATGACATGTTAGTATTGATTTAATTAACCTTTTTCGAACTAAGAATTCTGTTATGATTTTTACAAAAATTAATTACTAAATAGTGTCAAAATTGACATAAAATAGTTTTTAAAACAAATATTATATTAGTAATTGTTATTTTATTCCTAAAAATCTAAGGTTCGGTCAAATGACTTAGGTAAGGTTATATATATTAATAATAAACAACTTGGGGTTCGTTTGGCTTCTTATAGTAAGTTTATTAACCTTATAGTATAAGAACACACGAAGACACGGTAAAAGTAAAATTATTTAACATAATGTTAAATCTAAATGATAAGGTTAAAATAGGAACCTAAACTTGTCTAAATTCTATTGTATGAGAGGATTGCGACCCATCCCCACCTTATCTTCTAAATAAATCAATTTGGAGCTATTTAAAACCGAAATTGACTTTATAATAAAATAATATTTTTAGTTTTTCCAAAGGAGCCCCTCTCCTCCCTTATAAAAGGGCACCTCCTCCTCCTCTTCCCCACACCATTTTGAGCCTTCAATATCGGCCAACCACTGACAATTTCATCTCTCCACTTCCCTAGAAATATCCTAGAGGTTCTGGTCTTCTTCAAATACCTATTTTAGTGCCCTAAAAGGAGGTATCAAAGAAGCACTTCAAAGAAGAGGTAATGTCCGTTACCGATTCTTTCATCTTTATTTCTTCTTCCACTTCTTCTTCTTTAGTTATTTCATTATGAAGTAATAAAATCAGTATCACTCATATAATTATAGGTTATTATAAGTATGAAACAACCCTATTTCACCATCTATCCATCCTACGGAAAAAGAAATCACCGCGCGTGTGTACGTACGGAATACAGTCTCCACGTCGTGGTGTAATCTATTTTCCACCACCACCTTACTTGGATGGGTATAATGATGTAAATAATGAATATATATGACTATTATAAAGTGATACTGATTCTGAAATAGTATACATACACTCCAATACAATTCCACGAACATAGGAACGATATCATCACTCGTGCGTACGTACAGAATACCGTCTCCACGATGTGATGTGACTCGTTCTACATGATCTTCATTTAATAATGAATATATAAATGAATTGAATGAATTAATATGATATATATTACACTAATACCATTCTGAAAATGAGGTATCTATAACCTAAAGAGAAGAATAAGAATTTATTCGACAAAACACGCATAAGAACAAAAAGTTATAAACACTCGAATAACAAGTAGCAATGAAATATTATTACTAAGAAGCTAAGAATATGACCATATATGATATCATAAAAATAAGTATGATTCTAGAATAAGTCAATAACATTATTTAAATCATTATACAGGAGGTTCAGACACTTACGAAGCAAATCGGACATAAGGTAATGGAAATATCACAATCTCATTTTTATATGAGATTGTTTATACTTTAGTATTTAATGGGGTGAATTTTATCATCCACATCCATGTTTAATCAATATGTAATATTATTTCCATCCACCTACAATTGTTTAAATCAAATTTTACCCTTCGGTGAGTTTTTAGTAAAGGATATGAAAGGAATCATTTGTCGTTTTTCGTACGAGGTACTTTTTGACTTTTCCGAAAAAAGTATGAAGAATGTTTTTTTTAACTTATACGGCATGAATGTATTTTTTAAAAATTATTTCCAAGAAGATTCCTTTAAAAGTTTTCAAGTTTATTTTTAATCAACTTCTTTTATTTTATAATTGTACGACATGTTAATAAAGGAAAATTGTTTTGGAAGCAGAAAGGATATTTTCCTCAAGAATGGAGTTCAAGTGTTTTATAAAAATTATTTTCCATCTAAGATAATAAAGGGTTCTATTTTTATCCATATTATTACATTGATTCGATTATGTTTCTATGGAATTATATTTTTATGAATTCCTTTATCTTATATGAGTTGTTTTATGATGTCACGATGTTTAAGATTCCCATTTTTATTACATGGGTTATGCTATGATGTATGGTTTATGATTTTGTGGCACACATAATAATAGTATCATTATGAGATGGGTGGGACCTATATCTCCCTCCAATTCATTGGGTAAATATTTTATATCTCATGAGATAGACATGGCTGGAACGGTAGGTTATACCGGTTCAGTGAAACAGGACTGAAACGAGGAGTGAACTCAGTTCAGAAAGGGACTTTGTCCACTAAGATAGTCTTGGAAATGAGTCTTGACTAATAAGAAATGATTCTATATGATTATGTGTGTATGTCACAAAGTTTAATGTTTTAAGTTATGATTATTGGGATTACATTTCACTACTATGATTTATCCCATGTTATGAAATTATGATCTCTTTTGTAGGTTAAGATTTCCAAAATTTATGTGCTTATGTATATGATGTGATTGATATTTCTTTTGTTTAACCTTACTGAGCATTTGATCTCACCCTTTTGTGTTTTCTTTTCCCCAGGACGTAAAGAAAGGATTTAGGTTTTAAAAAAAAGAAGATCTTCATGGGAGATGTTGAAGATCTTTCACCACTATTAGAAGATTATATTCCGAGTTTCCAAAGACACTAAACTATTAGGTTCCTTGTGTGTGTGTTTTTGTTATGTACTAAGTAGTCTGCAAAAGTAATGTAATGTATATGTACGTTAAGCTTCGAGTCTCTACAGTTGGTATCAGTGGAAAATTTTAGTCAACCTTTGGAAACTAGGATGCGAAAACGTTAGTAAGATCCCTATAGATATTTCTAAGGTATGTCTAGGGATGTCCCTAAGGATAAGTATACGTATAGGATACAATCCTAGAACTACGGTAACGATCATAGAATTTAACCTAAGATGTTAGATATTGAGGATACTCCCACTTTATTATGTTGTTTTCCCTAGCATGATTTTTGCCTCTCACACTATTCTTTTTGGGTTTTAGATGATGGCTGGAACCCGAAGGAACCGTGTTGATCAATGCAATGGACAATGCAATGATTGTCCTCCTGAATAAACAAATGTTATGGGAGATGGAGTGAAAAATATTATTTCTATACTTACACAAGCTATGAATCATTCTGGACATCCAAATGAGCAGCGAAGGGAACAATATTCTATTGAGTCCTTCATGAGGCAACGTCCACCTTCTTGCAGTGGGTCTTATGATCCACTTGTTGTTGAACAATGGATCAGTACTACTGAAAAGATATTTTCAGTTCTTCAATGTTCTGAACATGATAAATTCATCTTAGCAGTATATCGTTTGGAAGGTGAATCTGATCAATGGTGGAATCTTATCAAGAATATGAGGCAAAGAGATGAAATTGAGTCCATGGAATGGGGCGAGTTCAAGAACATATTTTTCAATAAGTACTTCCCTCGTATTCTTCAAACAAATATGGAGAAGGAGTTTCTTGAACTAAAGCAAAAGGATGATGAATCTGTTGGTATATACGAAGCGAATTTTACAAGGCTTGCAAGGTATGCATCTGGATTTATCATCAAAACTGAAAGTAAAGTTGATCGATTCTTCAGTGGCTTAAAACCAAATCTTCGATGGGCATTAGCTATAAGAAACATCAGTAGATATGAAGAAATTGTGTGTTGTGCTATCAAGGTAGAAATGGAAGTTGGTGTTACTTATCCATCTCATAGTTTTGACAAGAAACGAAAGATGGTGTTCAAGGATAAATCTCAGAATAATGGTGAAAAGATGATGAATGTTTCCTTATGCTCAAAGTGTGGAAAGAAGCATGGTGGAGATTGTCTTAAAGGGACAAGTAAATGTTTCAAATGTGGAAAGAAAGGTCATCGGGCATTTGAATGCTTCAATGATGGGAAGAAATTCCTAATGATGCAAACAAAGGAAGGGATACACAGAATGAACCTACTGCACTTCAATGATTCAAGTGCAAGGAAATGGGGCATTATGCTAATAGATGCCCTAATCCAAGGGTTAGTGATGATCGACATGAGCAACCACTTAAGTCAAAGGACAAAGGGAAGTCACATGTGATCACTATTGGTGATGTGGAATATGACAACGATGTGGTGGAATGATTAAGTGTTTATGTAATGGGATTACAAAATAATGTTGTATATAGTATTGTGGAATATTGGAAGATTTATGTTTTGGTCTATTGTGGTTTTCAATAATTTTATGGTACCGGTAACCATGAAAAGTGATTGAGAGATTTTTGGTAAATAGATGATATGTGCATAATGAAGGGATAAGAAGATAATGAGATGATTGATTGTATTCATGAGCTCATGATTGATATAAGGACTAAGTGATATCATGGTTTGAGGATATAGAATTTTGAGGATTTTGGTATGTGAAAAGTGTTAACTTTTAACTGGATTCATGTTTTCACTAAGGTTCAATGGATATTCATCCTTCAAGAGAATACATGATTAAGGTATTCACATGTTTGTAATTTGACCAACAAGATATATCTTATGATATATGGGGGATAAAAGATGGCATTCACGTGATCATTTCCTTTATACTATGAGATTGGACCGAAGTATTTTAGATAAGCCTAAAGATTGGAATAGATTATGTTGGACATAAGTTAGAATTGTTTAAGGATAAATTTTTTTTTGATATTGTTGATGGGATGTTATAGTAATATAGCTTTAGAAAAAGGACAACATGTAGGACGGGCGACAGCCCATCGCGTCGGACAAGGTTGTGGGAATCGAACCCACAACCGAAGTGCGACTGGCCTTTATCGCCTTCCACTGGCCTACAAGAAGTCTCTGTTTAGTAGAAACAAGTTTTATTATATTAAGTAGTATGATATATGAAGTATAAGTCCATTTTAGGAACCATATATGATTAATCTCACTATAGATGGACTTATGTATATTTGGATAACTTTCTAAACTTTTGTTTGAGACAGATGGGATGACCCATCATTCTATCACAAGATCTGCTAACACATCCTGAATGAAAAATTCAACTTCATTTCTTTAAGAGATGAAGTGGAAATTGTCCAAAGAACACCCAAACGGTGAGACTATACCAAAATCACGAAATTATTTCTTCTAATTCCAATTTCATCAACTTTAGGGAAAAGATCTTGAAAACCAAAAATGTTGTCCTAGTGCTCTAATATCTGATGAATCAGATGGTACCTGAGATCGTCACAAATTTATGGCTTTGTGATTGCTGGCTTTTCCATAGCCATGTTCTCTACCACTCTCCATCAGAACATGATGGTTAGATTTCTCTTCCATATCCATATTTTCACCTATGTGGAAACCCAGTGATTAGTTTATTTGGGTAACCGTTACGTTTCATAATTTTTTTTTAAAGATTGGTTTTGGTATTCCTTTTTACGATGTGGGTTTCTATTAAAGAAACTTTCGAATAGTAAGCCATTTATAACCCCGACAAATTTCGAGGGAGAAATTCATTTTAAGGGGGGTAGAATGTAACACCCCAAGATTTTATGAAAAATATTCTTTTAATTTCATTAATTTCTTGTGTTGTATGCTACACCAATATTACCTTGCGCTATACGCAACACCGTATTAGCTTGCAGTATACGCAACACTATTCTTGGATCGTGTTACACACAATTTTGATAATAGTTATTCTACGCAACATTGAGTATATATATATATATATATATATATTCAATGTATAAATGAAATATGGTTGGATTATATTATACAAAACAACTAAGTATTCTTGCACAACAAGCAACCCTGACTTGGCTTTCATTACACGCAATCGCGACCTTCCTCGATAGCGTGTGTTGTACGCAATACCGGGTTTTACTAAACAATGATATATTATTATAATATTATTATGAACTAGCTGTTATGAATAGTATTAACTAAATTTTGAATCTTATAACATTATTATTCGTCTTTCACATTTTCTAAAACATGGTATAAGAACAAAATAAATTTTTCGGGTAAAATAAGTATTTTTCAAAAAATGCAGTTTTGCCGCCTTTTGATGGCGCACCCACTTTAAATCTAGTTTTTGACATGTTTATAAGTTCAATTTGACAAAATAAAATTCTTCTTTGTAATCATGAAATAAAAATTTACTTTGGATAAATTTTCATATCATTCTGGTAACTTTCATATTTTGATGAATAGTAAAAACACGCTATATTTTAATTAAAAACAACTTTTTCAATCAAAATAATTAATAGTGATAAATTATTAATTTGAGTGGTTTTAAAGTATATTTAGAATATATTTTTACAATTTAATTCAATTTTTTTCATTGGATGTAATTTCACATTTAAACTAGACATAAACAAGTGTCAATCTTTTGATAGTTATTATCTCTTAAGAACACGCTATTTGTTTTAACGAGGGGAATTAATTTTTAAATTAATTAATGAAACTGATATGTTTTGAATTTGGTAAAATAGACATCATTTTTGAGTTCATAATATCAAATATAGCTCAGCCCTAATTTTTGGTATTTTTCTGGAAACTTTCATTTTTTGATGAATAGTGAAACCATTAAGTGGTAGTTAAAAAAAATGAATTTTTCATAAAACTTAATTTTACCACTTCTGTGAGTGGAATTTAAAAAATACGAGAGACACGGTTGATGTCAGTAAGTAAAATGTGGTTCAATGAGATGAAGATAATTTTTGGTGAATAGTAACTTTTTACTTTTTTTTACCACGGTTAAAAGTAAATAGGGTAATTAAGGGTAAAAATGATATTATTATTACCCTAACACATGTCCTAATTCTATTGGACAAGTTTAATTTAACCAAAAACAACCTTAGGAATAAAATATTACCATTTAGGCCCACTTGGATTTGATTAGGACATTTATTATTAATTTATTTAAAGAAGGGTTAAAATAGTTAAAATCAAAGTTTAATAAGTAAATTATGTTTAATATGGGGTTATAAATAAGATAAATTCGACTATAAATATTCATTAGAAATATAAAAAGATTTCCTACATAATGGTATTTTATTTTTAATTTTTAGACATTAAATAATTTAATTTATTTATGACACAAATATGATGCAGTAATTATCTTATTAATGAAATATTGACATAATTGATGTTATAAACACCAAAATAAATGTAATTTGAGATTTTTTATGAATTCCACTAATTTTCTAGATTCATATGACATGTTAGTATTGATTTAATTAACTTTTTTATAACTAAGAATTCTGTTATGATTTTCACAAAAATTAATTACTAAATAGTGTCAAAATTGACATAAAATAGTTTTTAAAAAAAATATTATATTAGTAATTGTTATTTTATTCCTAAAAATCTAAGGTTCGGCCAAATGACTTAGATAAGGTTATATATATTAATAATAAACAAATTGGGGTTCGTTTGGATGCTTATAGTAAGTTTATTAACCTTATAGTATAAGAACACCACAAGACACGGTAAAAGTAAAATTATTTAACATAATGTTAAATATAAATGATAAGGTTAAAATAGGAACCTAAACTTGTCTAAATTCTATTGGATGAGATTATTTCGACCCATCCCCACCTTATCTTCTAAATAAATCAATTTGGAGCTATTTAAAATGGAAATTGACTTTATAATAAAATAATATATTTAGTTTTTTCAAAGGAGCCCCTCTCCTCCCTTATAAAAGGGAACCTCCTCCCCCTCTTCCCCACACCATTTTGAGCCTTCAAGCTCGGAAAACCCCTGCCAATTTCTTCTATACACTTCCCTAGAAACATACTAGAGGTTCTGGTCTTCTTCAAAGACCTATTTTAGTGATCTAAAAGGAGGTCTCAAAGAAGCACTTCAAAGAAGAGGTAATGTCCGTTACCGATTCTTTCATCTTTATTTCTTCTTCCACTTCTTCTTATTTAGTTGTTTCATTATGAAGTAATAACATAAGTATCACTCATATAATGATATGTTATTATAAGTACTAAACAACCATATTTCACCATCTATCCATCCTACGGAAAAAGAAATCACCGCGCGTGCATACGTACGGAATATCGTCTCCATGCCGTGGTGTAATCTATTTTCCACAACCACCTTACTTGGATGGGTATAATGGTGTAAATAATGAATATATATGACTATTATAAAGTGATACTGATTCTTAAATAGTATACATACACTCCAATACAATTCCACGATCATTGGAACGATATCATCACTCGTGCGTACGTACGGAATACCGTCTCCACGATGTGATGCGACTCGTTCTACATGATCTTCATTTCATAATGATTATATAAATGAATTGAATGAATGAATATGATATATATTACACTAATACCATTCTGGAAATGAGGTATCTATAACCTAAAGAGAAGAATAAGAATTTATTCGACAAAACACGCATAAGAACAAAAAGTTATAAACACCCGAATAACAAGTAGCAATGAAATATTACTACTAAGAAGCTAAGAATATGACCATATATGATATCATAAAAATAAGTATGATTCTTTAATAAGTCAATAACATTATTTAAATCATTATACAGGAGGTTCGGACACTTACGAAGCAAATTGGACATAAGGTAAGGGAAATATCACAATCTCATTTTTATCTGAGATATTTTATACTTTAGTATTTACTGGGGTGTATTTTATCATCCACATCCATGTTTCCTCAATATGTATTATTATTTCCATCCACCTAAAATTTTTTAAATCCAATTTTACCCTTCGGTGTGTTTTTAGTAAAGGATATGAAAGTAATATTTTGTCATTTTTCGTATGAGGTACTTTTTGACTTTTCCGACAAAAGTACGAAGAATGTTTTTTTTAACTTATACGGCATGAATGGATTTTTAAAACATTATTTCCAAGAATATTCCTTTACAAGTTTTCAAGTTTATTTTTAATCAACTTCTTTTAGTTTATAATTGTACGACATGTTAATAAAGGAAAAGTGTTTTGGAATCAGAAAGGATATTTTCCTCAAGAATGGAGTTCAAGTGTTTTATAAAAATTATTTTCCATCTAAGATAATAAAGGGTTCTGTTTTTATCCCTATTATAACATTGATTTGATTATTTTGTGATGGAATTATATTTTGATGAATTTTTTTATCTTATATGAGTTGTTTTATGATGTCACGATGTTTAAGATTCCCATTTTTATTACATGGGTTATGCTATGATGTATGGTTTATGATTTTGTGGCACACATAATAATGGTATCATTATGAGATGGGTGAGACCTATATCTCCCTCCAATGCATTGGGGAAAGATTTTATATCTCATGAGATAGACATGGCTGGAACGGTAGGTTATACCGGTTCAGTGAAACAGGACTGAAATGAGGAGTGAACTCGGTTCAGAAAGGGACTTTGTCCACTAAGATAGTCTTGGAAATGAGTCTTGACTAATAAGAAATGATTCTCTATGATTATGTGTGTATGCCACAAAGTTTCATGTTTTAAGTTATGATTATTGGGATTACATTTCACTACTATGATTTAAACCATGTTATGAAATTATGATCTCTTTTGCAGGTTAAGATTTCCAAAAGTTATGCGCTTATGTATATGATGTGATTGATATTTATTTTGTTTACCCTTACTGAGCATTTGAGCTCACCCTTTTATTTTTTCTTTTCCCCAGGACATAAAGAAAGGATTTAGGTTTTAAAAAAAAGAAGATCTTTATGGGAGATGTTGAAGATATTTCAACACTATTAGAAGATTATATTCTGAGTTTCCAAAGACACTAAACTATTACGGTCCTTATGTGTGTGTTTTTGTTATGTACTAAGGATTCTGAAAAAGTAATGTAATGTCTATGTACGTTAAGCATCGGGTCTCTACAGTTGGTATAAGTGGAAAATTTTAGTCAACCTTTGGAAACTAGGATGCGAAAACGTTAGTAAGATCCTTAGAGATATTTCTAAGGTATGTCTAGGGATTTCCCTAAGGATAAGTATATGTATAGGATACCGTCCTAGAACTACGGTAACGATCATAGAATTTAACCTAAGATGTTAGATATTGAGGATACTCCCACTTTATTATGTTGTTTTCCCTAGCATGATTTTTGCCTCTCAGACTATTCTTTTTGGGTTTTAGATGATGGCTGGAAATGAAGGAACCGTGTTCATCAATGCAATGGACAATGCAATGATTGTCCTCGTGAACAAACAAATGTTATGGGAGATGGAGTGAAAAATCTTATTGCTATACTTACACAAGCTATGAATCATTCTGGACTTCCAAATGAGTAGAGAAGGGAACAATATTCTATTGAGTCCTTTATGAGGCAACGTCCACCTTCTTGCAGTGGGTCTTCTGATCCACTTGTTGTTGAACAATGGATCAGTACTACTGAAAAGATATTTTTAGTTCTTCAATGTTCTGAACATGATAAATTCAACTTAGCAGTATATCGTTTGGAAGGTGAAGCTGATCAATGGTGGAATCTTATCAGGCAAAGAGATGAAATTGAGTCCATGGAATGGGACGAGTTCAAGAACTTATTTTTCAATAAGTACTTCCCTCGTATTCTTCGAACAAATATGGAGAAGGAGTTTCTTGAACTAAAGCAAAAGGATGATGAATCTGTTGGTATATACGAAGTGAATTTTACAAGGCTTGCAAGGTATGCATCTGGATTTATCATCCAACCTGAAAGTAAAGTTGATCGATTCATCAGTGGCTTAAAACCAAGTCTTCGAAGGGAATTAGCTATAAGAGACTTCAGTAGCTATGAAGAAATTGTGCGTTGTGCTATCAAGGTAGAAATGGAAGTTGGTGTTACTTATCCATCTCATAGTTTTGACAAGAAATGAAAGATGGAGTTCAAGGATAAATCTCAGAATAATGGTGAAAAGATGATGAATGTTTCCTTATGCTCAAAGTGTGGAAAGAAGCATGGTGGAGATTGTCTTAAAGGGACAAGTAAATGTTTCAAATGTGGAAAGGAAGGTCATCAGGCATTTTAATGCCGCAATGATGGGAAGAAGATGCCTAATGATGCAATCAAAGGAAGGGATACACAGAATGAACCTAAAGCACTTCAATGCTTCAAGTGCAAGGAAATGGGGCATTATGCTAATAGATGCCCTAATCCAAGGGTTAGTGATGATCGACATGAGCAACCACTTATGTCAAAGGATAAAGGGAAGTCACATGCGATCACTATTGGCGATGTTGAATATGACAACGATGTGGTGGAATGATTAAGTTTTTATGTAATGGGATTCCAAAATAATGTTTTATATAGTATTGTGGAATATTGGAAGATTTATGTTTTGGTCTATTGTGGTTTTCAATAATTTTATGGTACCGGTAACCATGAAAAGTGATTGAGACATTTTTGGTAAATAGATGATATGCGCATAATGAAGGGATAAGAAGATAATGAGATGATTGATTGTATTCATGAGCTCATGATTGATATAAGGACTAAGTGATATCATGGTTTGAGGATATAGAATTTTGAGGATTTTGGTATGTGGAAAGTGTTAACTTTTAACTGCATTCATGTTTTCACTAAGGTTCAATGGATATGCATCCTTCAAGAGAATACATGATTAAGGTATTCACATGTTTTTAATTTGACCAACAAGATATATCTTATGATATATGGGGGATAAATGATGGCATTCACGTGATCACTTCCTTTATACTATGAGCTTGGACCGAAGTATTTTAGATAAGCCTAAATATTGGAATTGATTATGTTGGACATAAGTTAGTATTGTTTAAGGATAAAACTTTTTTGATATTGTTGATGGGATGTTATAGTAATATAGCTTTAGAAAAAGGACAACATGTAGGATGGGCGACAGCCCATCGCGTCGGACAAGGCTGTGGGAATCGAACCCACCACTGAAGTGCGACTGGCCTTTTCACCTACCATTGGCCTACAAGAAGTCTCTGTTTAGTAGAAACAAGTTTTATTATATTAAGCAGTATGATATATGAAGTATAAGTCCATTTTCAGAACCACATATGATTAATCTCACTATATATGGACTTATGTATATTTTGATAACTTTTCTAACCTTTTGTTTGAGATAGATGGGATGACCCATCATTCTATCACATGATCTGCTAACACATCAAGAATGACAAATTCAACTTCATTTCTTTAAGAGATGAAGTGGAAATAGTCCAAAGAATGAACAACTGTGAGACTATACCAAAATCACAAAAGTATTTCTTCTAATTCCAATTTCATTAACTTTAGGGAAATGATCTTGAAAACCAAAAATGTTGTCCTAGTGCTCTTATATCTGATGAATCAGATGGTACCTTAGATCGTCGCAAATTTATGGTTTATTGATTGCTGGCTTTTCCATAGCCATGTTCTCTACCACTCTCCATCAGAACATGATGGTTAGATTTCTCTTCCATATCCATATTTTCACCTAAGTGGAAACCCAGTGATTAGTTTATTTGGGTAACCGTTACGTTTAATAATTTTTTTTAAAGATTGGTTTGGGTATTCCTTTTTACGATGTGGGTTTCTATTAAAGAAACTTTCGAATAGTAAGCCATTTATAACCCCAACGAATTTCGAGGGAGAAATTCATTTTAAATGGTGTAGAATGTAACACCCCAAGATTTTATGAAAAATATTCTTTTAATTTCATTAATTTCTTGTGTTGTATGCTACACCAATATTACCTTGCGCTACACGCAACACCGTATTAGCTTGCAGTATACGCAACACTATTCTTGGATCGTGTTACACACAATTTTGATAATAGTTATTCTACGCAACATTGAGTATATATATATATATATATATATATATTCAATGTATAAATGAAATATGGTTGGATTATGTTATACGAAACAACAAAGGATTCTTGCACAACACGCAACCCTGACTTGGCTTGCATTACACGCAATCGCGACCTTCCTCGATAGCGTGTGTTGTATGCAATACCGGGTTTTACTAAACAACGATATATTATTATAATATTATTATGAACTAGACGTTATGAATAGTATTAACTAATTTTTTAATCTTATAACATTATTATTCATCTTGCACATTTTCTAAAACATGGTATAAGAACAAAATAAATTTTTCGGGTAAAATAAGTATTTTTCAAAAAATGCAGATTTGCCGCCTTTTGATGGCACACCCACTTTAAATCTAGTTTTTGACATGTTTATAAGTTCAATTTGATAAAATAAAATTCTTCTTTGGAATCATGAAATAAAAATTTGCTTTGGATAAATTTTCATATCATTCTGGTAACTTTCATATTTTGATGAATAGTAAAAACGCGCTATATTTTAATTAAAAACAACATTTTCAATCGAAATAATTAATAGTGATAAATTATTAATTTGAGTGGTTTTAAAGTATATTTAGAATATATTTTTACAATTTAATTCAATTTTGGTCATTGGATGTAATTTCACATTTAAACCAGACATAAACAAGTGTCAATCTTTTGATAGTTATTATCTCTTAAGAACACGCTATTTGTTTTAACGACGGGAATTAATTTTTAAATTAATTAATGAAACTGATATTTTTTTAATTTGGTAAAATAGACATTATTTTTGAGTTCATAATATCAAATATAGCTTAGGCCTAATTTTTTGTATTTTTCTGGAAACTTTCATTTTTTGATGAATAGTGAAACCACTAAGTGGTAGTTAAAAAAATGAATTTTTCATAAAACTTAATTTTACCACTTCTGTGAGTGGAATTTCAAAAATCCGAGAGACACGGTTGATGTCAGTAAGTAAAATGTGGTTCAATGAGATGAAAATAATTTTTGGTGAATAGTAACTTTTTACTTTTTTTTACCACGGTTAAAAGTTGAAAGGGTAATTAAGGGTGAAAATGATATTATTATTACCCTAAAACATGTCCTAATTCTATTGGACAAGTGTAATATGACCAAAAACAACCTTAGGAATAAAATATGACCATTTAGGCCCACTTGGATTCGATTAGGACATTTATTATTAATTTATTTAAAGAAGGGTTAAAATAGTTAAAATCAAAGTTTAAGAAGTAAATAATTTTTAATATGGGGTTATACATATGATAAATTCTACTATAAATATTAATTAGAAAGCTAAAAATCTTTCCTACATAATGGTATTTTATTTGTAATTTTTAGACATTAAATATTTTAATTTATTTATGACACAAAAATGATGCAGTAATTATCTTATTAATGAAATATTGACATAATTGATGTTATAAACACCAAAATAAATGTAATTTGAGATTTTTTATGAATTCCACTAATTTTATAGATTAATATGACATGTTTTTATTGATTTAATTAACTTTTGTCGAACTAAGCATTCTGTTATGATTTTCACAAAAATTAATTACTAAATAGTGTCAAAATTGACATAAAATAGTTTTTAAAACAAATATTATATTAGTAATTGTTATTTTATTCCTAAAAATCTAAGGTTCGGCCAAATGACTTATATAAGGTTATATATATTAATAATAAACAACTTAGGGTTCGTTTGGCTGCTTATAGTAATTTTATTAACCTTATAGTATAAGAACACAAGAAGACACGGTAAAAGTAAAATTATTTAACATAATGTTAAATCTAAATGATAAGGTTAAAATAGGAACCTAAACTTGTCTAAATTCTATTGGATGAGAGGATTTCAACACATCCCCACCTTAGCTTTGAAATAAATCAATTTGGAGCTATTTAAAACCGAAATTGACTTTATAATAAAATAATATTTTTAGTTTTTCCAAAGGAGCCCCTCTCCTCCCTTATAAAAGGGCACCTCCTCCCCCTCTTCCCCACACCATTTTGAGCCTTCAAGCTCGGCCAACCCCCGACAATTTATTCTCTCCACTTCCCTAGAAACATCCTAGAGGTTATGGTCTTCTTCAAAGACCTATTTTAGTTCCCTAAGAGGAGGTCTCAAAGAAGCACTTCAAAGAAGAGGTAATGTCCCTTACCGATTCTTTCATCTTTATTTCTTCTTCCACTTCTTCTTCTTTAGTTGTTTCATTATGAAGTAATAACATCAGTATCACTCATATAATGATATTTTATTATAAGTATGAAACAACCATATTTCACCATCTATCCATCCTACGGAAAAAGAAATCACCGTGCGTGCGTACGTACGGAATACCGTCTCCACGCCGTGGTGTAATCTATTTTCCACCACCACCTTACTTGGATGGGTATAATGATGTAAATAATGAATATATAATACTATTATAAAGTGATAATGATTCTGAAATAGTATACATACACTCCAATACAATTTCACGATCATAGGAACGATATCATCACTCGTGCGTACGTACGGAATACCATCTCCACGATGGGATGCGACTCATTCTACATGATCTCCATTTCATAATTATTATATAAATGAATTGAATGAATTAATATGATATATATTACACTAATAACATTCTGGAAATGGGGTATCTATAACCTAAAGAGAATAATAAGAATTTATTCGACAAAACACGCATAAGAACAAAAAGTTATAAACACTCGAATAACAAGTAGCAATGAAATATTACTACTAATAAGCTAAGAATATGACCATATATGATATCATAAAAATAATTATGATTCTGGAATAAGTCAATAACATTATTTAAATCATTATACAGGAGGTTCGGACACTTACGAAGAAAATCGGACATAAGGTAAGGGAAATATCACAATCTCATTTTTATCTGAGATTGTTTATACTTTAGTATTTACTGGGGTGCATTTTATCATCCACATCCATGTTTCCTAAATATTTAATATTATTTCCATCCACCTACATTTTTTTAAATCCAATTTTACCCTTCGGTGAGTTTTTAGTAAAGGATATGAAAGAAATCTTTTGTCGTTTTTCGTACGAGGTACTTTTTGACTTTTTCGACAAAAGTACGAAGAATGTTTTTTTTAACTTATACAGCATGAATGGATTTTTAAAACATTATTTCCAAGAAGCTTCCTTTAAAAGTTTTAACGTTTATTTTTAATCAACTTCTTTTAGTTTATAATTGTACGACATGTTAAGAAAGGAAAAGTGTTTTGGAAGCATAAAGGATATTTTCCTCAAGAATGGAGTTCAAGTGTTTTATCAGAATTATTTTCCATATAAGATAATAAAGGGTTCTGTTTTTATCCCTATTATTACATTGATTTGATTATGTTGTGATGGAATTATATTTTTATGAATTCCTTTATCTTATATGAGTTGTTTTATGATGTCACGATGTTTAAGATTCCCATTTTTATTACATGGGTTATGCTATGATGTATGGTTTATGATTTTGTGGCACACATAAGAATAGTATCATTATGAGATGGTTGGGACCTATATCTCCCTCCAATGCATTGGGTAAAGATTTTATATCTCATGAGATAGACATGGCTGGAATGGTATGTTATACCGGTTCAGTGAAACAGGACTGAAACGAGGAGTGAACTCGGTTCAGAAAGGGACTTTTTCCACTAAGATAGTCTTGGCAATGAATCTTGACTAATAAGAAATGATTCTCTATGATTATGTGTGTATGCCACAAAGTTTCATGTTTTAACTTATGATTATTGGGATTACATTTCACTACTATGATTTATCCCATGTTATGAAATTATGATCTCTTTTGCAGGTTACGATTTCCAAAAGTTATGAGCTTATGTATATGATGTGATTGATATTTCTTTTGTTTACCCTTACTGAGCATTTGAGCTCACCCTTTTATGTTTTATTTTCCCCAGGACATAAATAAAGGATTTAGGTTTTTTAAAAAAAAAGAAGATCTTTATGGGAGATGTTGAAGATCTTTCACCACTATTAGAAGATTATATTCGGAGTTTCCAAAGACACTAAACTATTACGGTCCTTGTGTGTGTGTTTTTGTTATGTACTAAGTATTTTGAAAAAGTAATGTAATGTCTATATACGTTAAGCTTTGGGTCTCTACAGTTGGTATCAGTGGAAAAGTTTAGTCAACCTTTGGAAACTAGGATGCGAAAACGTTAGTAAGATCCCTAGAGATATTTCTAAGTTATGTCTAGGGATGTCCCTAAGGATAAGTATACATATAGGATACAGTCCTAGAACTACGATAATGATCATAGAATTTAACCTAAGATGTTAGATATTGAGGATACTCCCACTTTATAATGTTGTTTTCCCTAGCATGATTTTTTCCTCTCATACTATTCTTTTTGGGTTTTAGACGATGGCTGGAACCCGAATGAACAATGTTGATCAATGCAATGGACAATGAAATGATTGTCCTCCTGAACAAACAAATGTTATGGGAGATGGAGTGCAAAATCTTATTTCTATACTTACACAAGCTATTAATCATTCTGGACTTCCAAATGAGCAGATAAGGGAACAATATTCTATTGAGTCCTTCATGAGGCAACGTCCACCTTCTTACAGTGGGTCTTCTGATCCACTTGTTGCTGAACAATGGATTAGTACTACTGAAAAGATATTTTCAGTTCTTCAATGTTCTAAACATGATAAATTCATCTTAGCAGTATATCGTTTGGAAGGTGAAGCTGATCAATGTTGGAATCTTATCAAGAATACGAGGCAAAGATATGAAATTGAGTCCATGGAATGGGACGAGTTCAAGAACTTATTTTTCAATAAGTACTTCCCTTTTATTATTCAAACAAATATGGAGAAGGAGTTTCTTGAACTAAAGAAAAAGGATGATGAATCTGTTGGTATATACGAAGTGAATTTTACAAGGCTTGCAAGGTATGCATCTGGATTTATCATCCAACCTGAAAGTAAAGTTGATCGATTCTTCATTGGCTTAAAACCAAATCTTCGAAGGGCATTAGCTATAAGAGACTTCAGTAGCTATGAAGAAATTGTGTGTTGTGCTATAAAGGTAGAAATGGAAGTTGGTTTTACTTATCCATCTCATAGTTTTGACAAGAAATGGAAGTTGGAGTTCAAGGATAAATCTCAGAATAATGGTGAAAAGACGATGAATGTTTCCTTATGCTCAACGTGTGGAAAGAAGCATGGTGGAGATTGTCTTAAAGGGACAAGTAAATGTTTCAAATGTGGAAAGAAAGGTCATCGGGCATTTGAATGCCGCAATGATGGGAAGAAGATGCCTAATGATGCAAACAATGGAAGGGATACACAGAATGAACCTACTGCACTTCAATGCTTCAAGTGCAAGGAAATGGGGCATTATGCTAATAGATGCCCTAATCCAAGGGTTAGTGATTATCAACATGAGCAACCACTTAAGTCAAAGGACAAAGGGAAGTCACATGCAATCACTATTGGAGATGTTGAATATGATAACGATGTGGTGGAATGATTAAGTGTTTATGTAATGGGATTCCAAAATAATGTTGTATATAGTATTGTGGAATATTGGAAGATTTATGTTTTGGTCTATTGTGGTTTTCAATAATTTTATGGTACCGGTAACCATGAAAAGTGATTGAGACATTTTTGGTAAACAGATGATATCTGCATAATGAAGAGATAGAAGATAATGAGATGATTGATTGTATTCATGAGCTCATGATTGATATAAGGACTAAGTGATATCATGGTTTGAGGATATAGAATTTTGAGGATTTTGGTATGTGGAAAGTGTTAACTTTTAACTGCATTCTTGTTTTCACTAAGGTTCGATGGATATTCATCCTTCAAGAGAATACATGATTAAGGTATTCACATGTTTGTAATTTGACCAACAAGATATATCTTATGATATATGGGGGATAAATGATGGCATTCACGTGATCATTTCCTTTATACTATGAGCTTGGACTGAAGTATTTTAGATAAGCCTAAAGATTGGAATAGATTATGTTGGACATAAGTTAGTATTGTTTAAGGATAAAACTTTTTTGATATTGTTGATGGGATGTTATAGTAATATAGATTTAGAAAAAGGAAAACATGTAGGACGGGCGATAGCCCATCGCGTCGGACAAGGCTGTGGGAATCAAACCCACAACCGAAGTGCGACTAGCCTTTATCGCCTACCACTGGCCTATAGGAAGTCTCTGTTTAGTAGAAACAAGTTTTATTATATTAAGCAGTATGATATATGAAGTATAAGTCCATTTTAGGAACCATATATGATTAATCTCACTATAGATGGACTTATGTATATTTTGATAACTTTTCTAAACTTTTGTTTGAGACAGATGGGATGACCCATCATTCTATCACATGATCTGCTAACACATCACGAATGACAAATTAAACTTCATTTCTTTAAGAGATGAAGTGGAAATTGTCCAAAGAACAACCAATGGTGAGACTATACCAAAATCATGAAAGTATTTCTTCTAATTCCAATTTCATCAACTTTAGGGAAATGATCTTGAAAACCAAAAATGTTTTCCTAGTGCTCTTATATCTGATGAATCAGACGGTACCTTAGATCTTCAAAAATTTATGACTTTGTGATTACTGGCTTTTCCATAGCCATGTTCTCTACCACTCTCCATCAGAACATGATGGTTAGATTTCTCTTCCATATCCATATTTTCACCTATGTGGAAACCCAGTGATTAGTTTATTTGGGTAACCGTTACGTTTCATAATTTTGTTTTTAAAGATTGGTTTTGGTATTCCTTTTTATGATGTGGGTTTCTATTAAAGAATATTTCGACTAGTAAGCCATTTATAACCCCGACGAATTTCGAGGGCGAAATTCATTTTAAGGGGGGTAGAATGTAACACCCCAAGATTTTATGAAAAATATTCTTTTAATTTTATTAATGTCTTGTGTTGTATGCTACACCAATATTACCTTGCGCTATACGCAACACCGTATTAGCTTGCAGTATACGCAACACTATTCTTGGATCGTGTTACACACAATTTTGATAATAGTTATTCTACGCAACATTGAGTATATATATATATATATATATTCAATGTATAAATGAAATATGGTTGGATTATGTTATACGAAACAACGAAGGATTCTTGCACAACACGCAACCCTGACTTCGCTTGCATTACACGCAATCGCGACCTTCCTCGATAGCGTGTGTTGTACGCAATACTGGGTTTTACTAAACAACGATATATTATTATAATATTATTATGAACTAGCTGTTATGAATTGTATTAACTAAATTTTGAATCTTATAACATTATTATTCCTCTTCCACATTTTCTAAAACATGGTATAAGAACAAAATAAATTTTTCGGGTAAAATAAGTATTTTTCAAAAAATACAGTTTTGCCGCCTTTTGATGGCGCACCCACTTTAAATCTAGTTTTTGACATGTTTATAAGTTCAATTTGACAAAATAAAATTCTTCTTTGAAATCATGAAATAAAAATTTACTTTGGATAAATTTTCATATCATTCTGGTAACTTTCATATTTTGATGAATAGTAAAAACACGCTATATTTTAATTTAAAAAACTTTTTTAATCGAAATAATTAATAGTGATAAATTATTAATTTGAGTGGTTTTAAAGTATATTTAGAATATATTTTTACAATTTAATACAATTTTGGTCATTGGATGTAATTTCACATTTAAACCAGACATAAACAAGTGTCAATCTTTTGATAGTTATTATCTCTTAAGAACGCGCTATTTGTTTTGACGACGGGAATTAATTTTTAAATTAATTAATGAAACTGATATGTTTTGAATTTGGTAAAATAGACATCATTTTTGAGTTCACAATATCAAATATATCTTAGGCCTAATTTTTGGTATTTTTCTGGAAACTTTCATTTTTTGATGAATAGTGAAACCACTAAGTGGTAGTTAAAAAAATGAATTTTTCATAAAACTTAATTTTACCACTTCTGTGAGTGGAATTTCAAAAATCCGAGAGACACGGTTGATTTCAGTAAGTAAAATGTGGTTCAATGAGATGAAAATAATTTTTGGTGAATAGTAACTTTTCACTTTTTTTACCACGGTTAAAAGTAAATAGGGTAATTAAGGGAAAAAATGGTATTATTATTACCCTAACACATGTCCCAATTCTATTTGACAAGTTTAATTTGACCAAAAACAACCTTAGTAATAAAATATGACAATTTAGGCCCACTTGGATTACATTAGGACATTTATTATTAATTTATTTAAAGAAGGGTTAAAATAGTTAAAATCAAAGTTTAATAAGTAAATCATTTTTAATATGGTGTTATACATAAGATAAATTCGACTATAAATATTCATTAGAAAGATAAAAAGATTTCCTACATAATGGTATTTTATTTGTAATTTTTAGACATTAAATAATTTAATTTATTTATGACACAAAGATGATGCAGTAATTATCTTATTAATGAAATATTGACATAATTGATGTTATAAACACCAAAATAAATGTAATTTGAGATTTTTTATAAATTCCACTAATTTTATAGATTAATATGACATTTTAGTATTTATTTAATTAACTTTGTTCGAACTAATCATTATGTTATTAGTTTCACAAAAATTAATTACTAAATAGTGTCAAAATTGACATAAAATAGTTTTTAAAACAAATATTATATTAGTAATTTTTATTTTATTCTTAAAAATCTAAGGTTCGGCCAAATGACTTAGATAAGGTTATATATATTAATAATAAACAACTTGGGGTTCGTTTGGCTACTTATAGTATGTTTATTAACCTTATAGTATAAGAACACAAGAAGACACGGTAAAAGTAAAATTATTTAACATAATGTTAAATCTAAATGATAAGGTTAAAATAGGAACATAACTTGTCTAAATTCTATTGGATGAGAGGATTTCGATCCATCCCCACCTTAGCTTCTAAATAAATCAATTTAGAACTATTTAAAACCGAAATTGACTTTATAATAAAATAATATTTTTAGTTTTCCAAAGTAGCCCCTCTCCTCCCTTATAAATGGGAACCTCCTCCCCCTCTTCCCCACACCATTTTGAGCCTTCAAGCTCGGCCAAACCCTGCCAATTTCTTCTCTCCACTTCCCTTGAAACATCCTATAGGATCTGGTCTTCTTAAAAAACCTATTTTAGTGCCCTAAAAGGAGGTCTCAATGAAGCACTTCAAAGAAGAGGTAATGTTTGTTACCGATTCTTTCATCTTTATTTCTTCTTCCACTTCTTCTTATTTATTTTTTTCATTATGAAGTAATAACATCAGTATCACTCATATACTGATATGTTATTATAAGTATTAAACAACCCTATTTCACCATTTATCCATCCTACGGAAAAAGAAATCACCGCGCGTGCGTACGTACGGAATACCGTCTCCACGCCATGGTGTAATTTATTTTCCACCACCACCTTACTTGGATGGGTATAATGGTGTAAATAATTACTATATATAACTATTATAAAGTGATACTGATTCTTAAATAGTATACATACACTCCAATACAATTCCACAATCATAGGAACGATATCATCACTCGTGCGTACGTACGGAATACCGTCTCCACGATGTGATGTGACTCGTTCTACATGATATTCATTTCATAAGGATTATATAAATGAATTGAATGAATTAATATGATATATATTACACTAATAAAATTCTGGAAATGAGTTATCTATAACCTAAAGAGAAGAATAAGAATTTATTCGACAAAACACACATAAGAATAAAAAGTTATAAACACTCGAATAACAAGTAGCAATGAAATATTACTACTAAGAAGCTAAGAATATGACCATATATGATATCATAAAAATAAGTATGATTCTGTAATAAGTAAATAATATTATTTAAATCATTATACAGGAGGTTCGGACACTTACGAAGAAAATCGGACCTAAGGTAAGGGAAATATCACAATCTCATTTTTATCCGATATTGTTTATACTTTAGTATTTACTGGGGTGTATTTTATCATCCACATCCATGTTTCCTCAATATGTAATATTTTTCCATCCACCTACAATTTTTTAAATCCAATTTTACCCTTCGGTGAGTTTTTAGTAAAGGATATGAATGGAATCTTTTGTCGTTTTTCGTACGAGGTACTTTTTGAATTTTCCGACAAAAGTACGAAGAATGTTTTTTTTAACTTATACGGAATGAATGTATTTTTAAAACATTATTTCCAAGAAGCTTCCTTTAAAAGTTTTCATGTTTATTTTTAATCAACTTCTTTTAGTTTATAATTGTATGACATGTTAAGAAAGGAAAAGTATTTTGGAAGCAGAAAGGATATTTTCCTCAAGAATGGAGTTCAAGTGTTTTATCAAAATTATTTTCCATCTAAGATAATAAAGGGTTCTGTTTTTATCCTTATTATCACATTGATATGATTATGTTGTGATGTAATTATATTTTGATGAATTCCTTTATCTTATATGATTTGTTTTATGATGTCACGATGTTTAAGATTCCCATTTTTATTACATGGGTTATGCTATGATGTATGGTTTATGATTTTGTGGCACACATAATAATGGTATCATTATGAGATTGGTGGGAACTATATCTCCCTCCAATGCATTGGGTAAAGATTTTATATCTCATGAGATAGACATGGCTGGAATGGTAGGTTATATCGGTTCAGTGAAACAGGACTGAAACGAGGAGTGAACTCGGTTCAGAAAGGGACTTTTTCTACTAAGATAGTCTTGGCAATGAGTCTTGACTAATAAGAAATGATTCTCTATGATTATGTGTGTATTCCACAAAGTTTCATGTTTTAAGTTATGATTATTGGGATTACATTTCACTACTATGATTTATCCCATGTTATGAAATTATGATCTCTTTTGCAGGTTAAGATTTCCAAAAGTTATGTGCTTATGTATATGATGTGATTGATATTTCTTTTGTTTACCCTTACTGAGCATTTGAGATCACCCTTTTATGTTTTCTTTTCCCCAGGACATAAATAAAGGATTTAGGTTTAAAAAAAAGAATATCTTTATGGGAGATGTTGAAGATCTTTCACCATGATTAGAAGATTATATTCCGAGTTTCCAAAGACACTAAACTATTACGGTCCTTGTGTGTGTGTTTTTTTGTTATGTACTAAGTATTCATCAAAAGTAATGTAATGTTTATGTACGTTAAGCTTTGGGTCTCTACAGCTACACTATGTGTATCTCTTTGATCTGTGTGTCTGTTTTCTCACTGAGTGGCTCACCATGTTCTTCATACATAGAAATTGATGAACTGCATGCCATGTACACCCCATACATGTTGTGTATATCATAAATTCTATAGGTTTTCAGTCACATGTGATTTAAACCATGTATAATGGCCACACAAATTTCATGATTTACACTGCTAACCTATGTAGACTACATGACATGTACATTGATACACACCGAGTAATCTGATAACTCGTGTTCCATATTGTCCCTCTCTACACATGGTGTGAAATAAATTCTCCATGGGTAGTAAATATGTGGCACATTGTGTATCCCACATATCATCCATATGTTGTTCACTAGGGTTCATGATGTGTACTTCCAAGTACATGGCATGTAAGCCTGTCTTACTGGCCAAAAAACTTGGTAGTTCACGATGGAATCTATGACCATTCTATATTTGTTCTTAGGACTGTAAGAAAATGAAACACTGAACAAACATGACTAATATATCAAAGAAGTTTAATTAAAATCATAATAAAGAATGATTAAAATTAAATGAAACTCTAACCACAATTGTTCATAGTTCAACAAACAAATAAATAACTAGAAATTTAAACACAGCCTCCCATTGATACCACTTGTTGGTTTTGGACATAAGAGGAGTGTGTGATAGGAGATGTTATAATTAAAATTTGTCTTAATTTCAATTTCCCAGAACCCCAATAGAGGATCTTTCACATTGATTTTATAATTAATTTATTTAGATTCAAAGAAATAAATTACCTCATATTAGATTTTATTTTCTTTGTAGTTGATGTCGATCATCTAAAAACACCCTTTTGTATAACCTTCATTGTGCTTATAAGGATCCAAGGTTAGAATCCCTCTAGTGATGATCCACACATGCTCCAATGATCCCCAAACAATTCCACTCGATCTCTGGGTGCTAGTACAATGAATCGAATGTCTTTCATTGTTCATTCTTGATCGCTCATTCTTCAGTCTTGAAGAAATATATCTTATGTTTTCATTCATGAGAGGGAGAGAGATGAAGGAGTCAAAAGAGAATTCATTATATGAAACAATTATCTCTTTTTTATTACATACACAATAACCATAACAGACTATTTATAGAGGTAGGGTTTAGGTTAGAATATTTTTTAATTCCATGTCAACCCATAAACAATATTAAAACCTTTAATAAACCTCATTACATAAAATAATAATATCATTATTATTTTTTAGTGTGATCCATCTTATGAAATGTAAAATAAATATTTACTAGATTATAATTATTTATTTATCACCGGATGTGGCCTTGTTCTGTTCAAACTCCTCGATATTTATTAAATACCCAAATAGATAAATTTATTCATAAATAAACATTTCACTCATATAACTGAAAATACATATTTATTAAACACTCAATAAAATAAATAAATATATTTTTATTAATATACCAATGAATTAACATTTATTTAATTTATGTGATCAATTTTACTTGAACAAAATTATTCCTCAGTCTTGAGAATAATATTTATTCCACTAATTAAATTTAAATAGAATTTAATATAGATCAATGGAAACACTTAGTGTGTGAACCTATTGTATTCTTTCTCATTGACATTAGGTGATCTTGACTAAAGTCTAAGATTAATATCTAGTAATGGGTCATGGCACCCAAGAGAAAGAACTTAATATCACAACATCGACAACCACATATGAACATTCATTGTGTAATATAATCTATTTATCACAATACCTCATTAAGCTTGTTGCACATTTGTGTCACCAACCTATATGCTCAATAGGTATTTCTTTTAATATATGAAATAAACATCTCATTACACCATGACCAAGAAATTTAATGGGACAGTTCTATTCCAATCAAAAGGCCAAGATATCAACTTTTATAAATATGGAAGGAGAAAATCCTTCCCCAACTTATCCATTAATGACATGTCAATCATGACACACCCAATGTATCCAACATTTTCATGAATTGTTATCATCATGGTTTTTGTAATAAATCTAAGTAAGTGATTCATTACATACATTAATAATAATCTTAAATTCTAAGGACCATTACACATGCTCACAGATAGGAATATCCAATGATATAAAAACATTCATAATTTCTACTAGCAGGTCTATTCTCCTAATATCCCAACTTGGAGATTATCAAATGTGAACTTTATGAGAAGGCGCCTCATCTTCTTACGAGTACTCGCACATGAAAATATATGTACCATGTGTCCCATCATAGTATGTTATATAACCACAAATCATTATTTAAGAATATCATCATAACACTTCAGGGATATCATAATAACAAGGAACTACCATGACCATACCAACACCAACTTTAGACTACAAGAGTCACAATTCAAGTAGTAATGACTTTAGAATCTAGGATTCAGAACCTGAGGAAGAGAGAGGAAATTATTTTGTATGAAAAGAATAAACTAAAAAATAGAGTGTATGTCAAAGATATTTTGAAATGTTACAGAATCAAGAAACTAGAAAAAAATAGGTAGAATAAGAATATAATAGTGGTACTTATTCTTGAGTTGAATATAATATCATATTGTCAAGGCAGTAGAAGTCGAAGTAGATTTAATTCAACACTTGAGAGTTTATCTAGATGATTAAATAAGGATACCAAAGGACTTTACAAATTTTATGAAAATTGAGAAGTTCACAACATTATTCTATAGGAAAACAAGTGTCGAAGAGGTTATCAAATTTTCATGTCCCTTGAATGCATTTAGAAACCTTTAAATAGATTCTATAAAACAAAACTAACAAAACCAATCCCCAATCGGGTAAAGAAATTAAAAAATTATTTAAGAGATATAACATTATCATCCATAATAATTGTAACAATAATTGTTTCAATTAAAAACTTAAATATCAATTCAAACCAATTTGAATTACCCATTAAACAATTCAAATAGTCACAATAATAATAGGAAAAATATAATTTAAAATAAACCATTCAAACTTAGTCAAATAATTCCATGAATATCAAAACCTGATTGTTTGTTAATAAAAACATTAGAATATAATCTGTATGAATAATTAAAATATAAATACTTATTTTTCATTCATTTAATACATTAATTTTTTTGAAAATATTTTACAATATTAATAAATATTTTATTATAAATTAAAAAAATGAATATAAGTAAAAAAAATATTTTACAAAAATGATATATTTTTATAGGTAATGAATTATAATTTAAAACATATTTTATAATTAATTACAATACTATAAAATTACACTAAATGATATTTATATAACATATATGAATTATATAAAACAATAAAACACATAAAATAATTTAAATAAGTATGCAGTTAATCAAAATATCAAAAATGATGAAAAAATGAGTATGATTTTATTTGAAACAGTAGTAGATAAAAAAGTTAAACTGATGTTCGCATAACTTTTATAACTAATGGTAGGATAAAATAATACCAGGTGGTAGAAATAAATTTCTACCATTGCATGAAAAAAAGAGGAACTACCATAAGCTGAGGAACTTGTTACTGTTGAGTGTGAAGGTAGAGCTACCGCTACCATTGAGAAGCACATATGATGCTACCATCAGGATGGAGAAAGGTACTATTATCATTGTAGTAGAACTACTATTGATTGGTGAGAACATGTTATCGTCACATGGAGTTAGCTGCTATAATTGGACAGAAAGATCAAGCCTGCTACAATTGTATTGGAGGACCATTTTACCGCTCATATGTAGTGGTGTTACCGATGAAGGAAGAGTAGTAATACCATGATAGAGGTGATAAGATCTACCACCAAGTAGAAACTACCATTGTTGTTTGAGTGGATTAAGTGATTTCATCACAATGAATAAGATCTACCATGGTAGTGAAAAAGAGATCTACCGTGGAAGAATAAATGATATCTACCATGGAAGAATAAACATCTACCATGAGCAATGACATATACCATTGGAAATGACCTCTACCATTGGAAATGACATCTAACATTGAGGTAACATCTACCATCGGAGTGGATGTTGAGAACCAGGCACATTGAAGAAGAGCCAATACTGGTGTTGCTGAAGCGCAATATTGGTGAGCATGCTACTAGTGTCGTGAATCTTGTTGAATCGTGGAGTTCTGAACAAGGAGTGTTATAATGGTGTTGCTTCCACATATGTATATGCTAAAGGTGTTGTGTTGAAGGATAGGGAGCGGCCAGAGGTAGAAGATTATGAATAGTGCAACATTTTATGCAAAACTTGACACATAAAAATTGGATATTTTTTAGCTCATCTAAATGAGAGAATTATCCAAATCACAAGAATAATTAAATTAATATAATTTTGAGAGATTTCTAATGGATTAAAAAGCACCTCAATACAACATGTATATTATGAGATATTATAAAAAAAACTATGTAATATATAAACTATAACTTCAAAAGAAGTAATTTAAATGTTGTAGAACTTCGGTGGCATCTAAATGGAATTTTTCAATTTTTATGCAATTGAATGAAATATAGAAAAGATTCTTATATTTCAAAAACAAAAAAATGGTGAGTGATTCCAATATATATCATAAGAGATATCATTGAAATAAAAATAATTTTAAATTCTAGAATTTCCAAAATTCCAGAATTACTGTATAAACTTTTGGAAATTTTTAGAGAATTAAAAAAACAATTTCAAACTACCATTTATTTTATTGAAATGAAAATAAATATATTTTCTATCTAACAAAAAAATTTACAGAATAATCTGATCTATATTTATAAAGTTATAATAAAATAACTAAAATAACTTTAAAACATTATAGACTGAAAAATATTGGTCAAACCAAGAACATGGAGTATGTTCGAAAAAAATGTAAACATGATAGAGAATGATTTAGACTTTGTCTTATTTGAATAAAAGTTAGAAAAATTCTAATATTTTAAATGAACTAGGAATTATAAAATTTCAATCAATATAGATGAAGATACAATAAAAATACAAAGAGCTAGTTAGAACTGAGTTGAATGTAAAATAATAAGAGGGTTTGGAATATTGAAAAACATAAACTAAAAACACGTAATCAAACAAAACAAAAATGCATACAAGCACATGAAAAAAATTCCCCTTTTTGTTTGATTACAAAGTCTGAAAATTTAAAACTCAGAACATTTTATTTTACCCCCCTTTTATAAATAAAAAAGATAAAACAGAAACCCCATATACATATACAAAGATAATTCAATTAATCTTCCAACATCTCAAGATCAAATTTAAAATTTTTAAACTGGGTAGAGTCTAATTTCTTAGTAAAGATGTATGCTAGCTTATTTTTAGTGGGGATAAATTCAAAGACAATTTCACCCTTATTCACATGATCTCCAATAAAATGAAATCTAAGATCAATATTCTTTGATCATTACTATAAATTTGGCTTTACTCAACACTAGATTTTATCAGCACTAGCTAAAAGCACTAATAATGATCACCTTTATGAGTGCTAAAAACACCCCATAAAGGGTACTTTTTTTCAGCATTAAAAAAAGTGCTGATAAAATATCACCTTTATTAGTGCTACAAAAAAAGCATTGATAAATGGTAACCCTTGTTAGTGCTAGTTAAAGCACTGATAAAACTAAAATGATCAGCACCTCAGAGTCCCACATCGAACATGTAGACGTTCAACCACTTCTTTATATTTGATCCCACACCACCACCACCTCAAAATCCTGATGTAGGGATGGGATTACGTATACACCCTATACACACCAAAATGGGCATGTACCAACACGCACAGGCCCCCATGGGCCGTAGCCCACCCTATCCTCATTGTGCAGTGTGTGGCCCACTCTTTTACTACTGCTGAGTAGGCTTTCCCTGTTAAGAAAACCTTCAGGTTAAGGGTAAATTGAGTTGGTCATTTTTTTCCTAAAAAATATAAGCAATTTGGATACAATTCCAACAATTTCATAATTGAATTCTTATTTCATATATATATATATATATATTGATACACACACTCAGAAAATATTTATTAATTTTAATTGATATATTTATATATATTAAATTTATTCATATTCAATTTTTATTTGTTTAATAATTTTTTTAATTTGAATTGATTTTAATATTTATTTGTAATTAAATTCTTATTTAATTTATAGAAATGTATATATTGACACACACAAACACATGGACTATTTATTACTTTTAAAGTATATATATATATTAATTTTTATTTGTTTAAAGTTTTTTTAAATTTTATTCATTTTTTAAATTTATTCGTAACTAAACTCTTATTTCATATATAGAAATATATATTAACACACACACACACACAAACACTAATTATATATATTTAATTGATATATATATATATTAAGTTTTTTTCATTTTTATTTGTTTAATATTTTTTAAATTTATTCATTTTTAATATCTATTTATATTTATTTATTAACATTTCATATGTTTCTAATTGGTGAATTTTATTAATTTTTTAAAAATTTTATTTAATATATAGTATTTATTAACTTTTAATATATTTTTTTTGAATTTATTCATTTTTAATATTATTTATTCATTAATAATCTTAATTTTTTAATATTTTTTTAATTAATTCATTTTTAATTTTTCATTGTTCAATTTCTTTTTATTATTTTATCCATCTTTAATATATATTTATACATTATTTTTTATTATCATTTAATGTTTTTAATATGGTTGAAATTTATATATATATATATATATATGTATGTATGTATGTATGTATGTATTCATTTTCATTTTAACATATATTCATTTTTAATTTTTTAATAATATATATAATTAATAAAAATTGTTCATTTTTGTAACATTTTTGCAATCTACTGATTTTATTATTATTAAATTTTACTCTTTTTTTAACATTCATTCATTTATTATTATTTAGTATTATTAATTCACTAATAATGTTACTTATTTTTTTACTTTTATTTATAATTCAATTAGTTTTAATATTTATTCTTTTATTTTTTTTATAATTTATTCATTTTTAATATTTATTTATATATATTTATTCATTAACATTTATGGTTTTTAATATGGTTATAATGTACATATTTAATATATATTCATTTTATTTTATAATATACATTCATGCATTGAAGATTATCAATTCAATAATAAAGATAATTATTTTTACCTTTTTAATTATATATTCATTTTTAATATATATCCGTTTAATATTTTTTAATTTATTTTATATAGTTTTATTAGTGCTTTCTAAAGAGAGCTGATAAATATAGTTTTTGTTAGTGTTAATATATATCCATATTTAATTTTTTTTAATAATTTCTATAATTAATAAAACTTATCCATTTTTTAGATATTTTTAAAGTTTATTCATTTTAAATTATTTAATTTCACTCATTTTTTAAAAAGTATTTATATAATTATAAGTAAAAAATTATGTATTAAAATAATTATAAAATTATAATATATTTAAAAATAAATATATTTATTATATTTATATATTAATAAATATATATCATTATATATAAATATATTTATAATTATATAAATAAATTTATAATTATACACAAATATTTATAAATATATTTACAAATATATATATATATTCAAAATTATAATTATAAATATATATCCATAATTATATTTATAAATACAAATTTACAATTCTTTAAATATATTTATAATTATATAAATATTTATTTATAATTATGTACATTTATATTTATTTCTAATTATATAAATTTAATTTTTTAATTATATTAATTATATTATTAAAAATTAATTATATAGATCTTTATCAGTGCTTTCGGTTTTTTCTGTGCTTTTTATTTTAGTACTAACAAAAACTCTATTTATCAGCACTTTTTAGAAAGTGTTGTTAAAACCTTTATGATCTTTTAAATAGAACCCTCAAATAGTTCCCCATTACTTGCGCCATTCAAGATCTCCTGGAACTAAAGCTTTTCCAACTTTCCACATTAAACATCTCAGGCAAATCATCACTTACAAAACCCAAGGTATGCGACTTGTGATCTATTGTTTAAGATCTTGCATTATTTCAGCATTTTTGGTTCTTCTTTGTCAGTTTTAAATTTCTATAATGGGTTTGAACAACGCACATGAACGATCTTATTTTTCATCAATTTATCTCCATGATTCTCCACCCAATCTCCCTCACCTCGAGGTATTGTTTCCTCACCCTATCCCTCGCCCTCACATTTATTTTTCCTTGATCTGCCATCTACTTCCATGATCCTATGTCAACTTTGTGCCATCTTTGGCTTCCAGTTGATAAACCAACACACACCATCCCACTACCATAGTTTCTACCTGTCCTACCTCACACCAGGTCATCTTCTTCTTTTCTAATGTAGATCCATGCATAGGTTTTTCTACTTTATTAACTCCTCTTGCACCAGCCTATCTTGTGTGGTATCCTTGTCCAGATTTGAGCCACTTCTTGTCCTCACTTCAAATATATTTTTTTCATTTTATATTTCATACTTTTTTATACAAAAGAAATCAAATTTGAATGTACGTATTTCCTTCCATTTAAACATAAAAACACTCCCCTTGTCACATGTTTGAATATGCTTCCTCCTTGCTCTACAATCCCTCATACCCTCCATCCCTGATTCGCTACTCTATATAACTCTAATTGACCTTTAAAATTGAGAAGTTATTTCAAAATCCAAAAAAATGTTTATTAGAGATAGATTAAACCAAATATTTCATTCATTTAGTTTCTTTAATATGTTACTATGTACTTTAATTATTGATATATTTCAAAAAATGTTTTACACAAAATTATAAAAACATATATAATATTAATCATGGTTGTAAATATTTCCAACTACTACATTTATTATATTAATTTAATTTATACTAGTTAAAATATTTATTGATTACCAATTCAAACATTTTTAAAAAATATTTTTAAATTTTTATTTTTCCAATTTCTATAGAGTTCACCTTTAAATAGAATGAAAACTATTTTTTAAAATCACGTTGATTAATTTCATAAGAAATTTTAATATTATTATTAAGAAGGTTAATTCACCTGCCTTTTCATTCATAGTGCCCCAATTCTATAAATTTTCACTCATATTAGTCTCTTCCCTTACCGACCCCATTGAAGATTCCTTCAACTTTCATTCCAACATTAGTTCCAATTAATAATTATGTATTTCTTTTCAGCATATTATTACTGTTTTCCCCACTTAAATTCATTCTGACCATCATTGTAAATTTCTCACTCAGATTATATGGAGATACTGACTGAAATGAACTATGGATGAGATATAGAAGACTTTATCTATTAAATGACCATTTGTGCATTGAAAAAAATCTTCCCACTTATCCTTTTTAAGGTGGTCATTTTAAATGATAAGTAGACAAAGTTTTTGCAGTGCACAAGGTATGAAGTGACTATGATGAGAAGAAAAATTGATTATCAAATAAGACTCTCCACTCCTCTTATGACACATATAAAATTTATAAAATTTATAATGTTATCCAATTAAAAGGTGAAAGTAAAAAAATTAAAGGATCCTCAAGGATACATTATAGTTAATTCCTCCCTCTTGTTTTACTCCCACCTAGAAATGATACAGAAACCATTTGAGAGTTATTGAATAAAAAATGGAAATATTATTGAGGTAACTTTGATATAAATTAGGTGCGATAATAATTACATCCATATAAAATTATTTGAATAGTTTCCATCATTAATTTGATATGAGGACTCACAAAACTCTATTTAATGCCCCAATCAGACTTTCCTTCACTTTTTAAATTGGTATTGTGACAAGCATTCAAAACATTCATATATGCTTCCCTCTTGTTTAAACCTCACCCCCATTTTACACTTTGAAATTTTTCCAGAGTTGATTCTCTTTTTTGGTTCCACTGAGGTTGAGTTTTATTTTCAGGTGATCCCAGGTAGTTCGTCTTATACTCTAATAATTAGTTTGATACGAGGCTTTATGATGATCTCATTGGTACACTTCTTTAACTTGTGTCAGAGTTGATTGTTTCATTATTTGATAAAATGCCATCAACTTCAGTTCCAAGGAAACCTGTTAATGAAAAACCTCCTTACCCACCATGTATTAAGTTAAGAAATGAATAATCATCAACTCCTCCCTCTTTTTGGACTCCCACCTAGTAAGGTTACAAAAATTGTCCTAGAATTACAACCTTTTTTTCCCACACAACATCAAATCAAGAACCTAGACCAACAACCACATGTTTACCCTATGCTATTTCTTTTCATGTCACCCTTGTGAAAAATGATAACTTTTCAGAAATCATCACCAATAACATTCAAATATTGGGTTCCCATTATTAGAGTTATCTATACCTCTTTCCTTTGATTATGAATATCTTATGTGTATTTATATATTTTTATCTAAAATGAATATTTTATGAACATAATAAGATGAATATGAATAAAAAATGGATGCATGATAATTTTATGAAAAAAAGAGTATGAATATAGACATAAAGTATTTATCAAGTTTGTTATAGAGCATGCATATGACCCTTCTCAAATCATTTTTTTTGTGTTTATGTGGTTGTTATTCAATACAAATCAGTCCGGAAGAGCTGGAAAAACATTTTATTTTTCATGGAATAGTTCAAAGATATAAATATTAGACTAAACACTAGGGGAAACTAAATATGCACATTGATTGGGATGATACTACGATTTATGGATCATATGATATGAATACCAGTGAAAATGATGATAGAGATCGTATGGAAGAAATGACTGACAATTGAAGATGACCCTTATGATTGTCTAAAGTTGTTTGAGAAGTTAAATAGCTATAAAAATTGACCATTTTATACTGATTATTCTAAATATACAACATTTTCAACTATATTGAAGTTATATAATTTTAAAGCTAGTAGTGTATAGAGTGACACCAACTTTACATAACAACTAGGTCTTCTAAATTATATGTTATTATAAGAAAATTAGCTTCCTTATCAAATATATGACACTAAACAAATGCTACACTCAATGGAAATGTTCTTTAAAAAACACATTCATGTACAAATGATTATATATTGTTTCTTATGGACCATGAATCACTCAAAAAAATGCCTCAAGTGTGGTAAGAATTGATAAAAGAAAGAAAAACAGGGTCCTTAAAAATTTATATGGTACTTTCATATCAATGTAAGATTTAGAATACTCTATGGATGCCGACAAACCGCTAGATAATTGATATGGCACATAGATTCAATAATTGATGATGTGAAACTATATCACCTAGAAGAATCTCCTTAATATAAGAAAATTGATTATGAGTATCCTAAATTTGGAAATTAGTTGAGAAACATCTATCTTGAATTATCTCTAGATAGAATAAGTCATTTTGGTGTACAAATTAGTACTCATTATACATGTCCAGCTATGTTGGAAAATTATAACTTGTCACCATGGTTATGCATGAAGTGAATATATATATAAATATATACATTTTATTGTATCAGTTTTTTCCAAATATTATTGTCAAATTATTGCATTTTTTAATATTACACAAATTAAATTAAATTATTTTTTATTAAGAATTTATTCATATACTTAAAATCCCTATACAAATTAAACCAAAAGGACGTTATCACTCATTGCTAAAAATTATATAGTAAAATCATTTCACAATTACTAAAGAGTTCATTAATTTAAGAATTTTATTTGTGTTAATAATAAATTAATGATAAAAAATAAAAAATAATTATCTATAATTTAACACATTTATTTAGTATTTTGAAAATTATAATATTTTTTAAATAGATTTTTTATTTTTATACTATTTTTATTAACTCAATGTTATTATATATCAAAATACTTGTTTAACTACTTTACAAAAATTATTTATATTTTTAAAATTAATGGTTTAAATCTAATGTGAAAGAATTTTATGATTATTAATGGATTAATAATAATGAATTTAATTGGATTTGAATTTAAATTTAATTAAATATCCAATATGTAATTAACTCAAATTAAAAGCAACGTAAATATATTTATGAAAGGATTAGGTAAATATTATTAAATAATAATATTTTTTTGTGCACAATATTATATAAGATCATGAACATTAATGATATAATTAATATTAATTTAAATATATTTATTAAATTAATAGTTATATTAATTATATACAATTATGAACATTAAGTAATCAAAACAACATTCTTCAATTGTTACCATTATTATTAACCCCATTAAATGATTTAAATTATTTAATTACCCTCGTGAATAATGGTAATGAATGATTAACATTTTTTAATCATTTTAAAATCATCATTTTAAAATAATTACCATAAAAATGCTTGTAAATAGTTTTATTTATATTTTTTTATAAACACACCATTAATGGATAGTTTATTTTGAACTATTTAAACTGATATATTTAATGGTATCAATGATAATTCATGAATATAGGGACAGTAAATAATATTTTGATGTGTTTTATTTTAAAAAAAGATGGGAAACTTATTACACATAATGGATCTAGAAGCCAAACATTTACTTAAGGCACCTTATTTATTTCTCCCAAATCCATTGCTGACGTTCGTTGTTGGTTATCATTCCCTTATATATAAAAAACTAGACAAGATTTTTTATTTTTTGAATGTATTATTATTATCTTATTATTAAAAATATCAATGTTTCAATTTAAAAATTATTATAAAAAATAGGACTGACCCCAGCTAGACATGTTAATATGGACCTAGATCATGATCTTTCTCATAAATCCCATAGATATGGCACTGGTTGAGCTTTATATTTTGTTTCCCATTTAAAAAATAGGCCTAAATAGCATTTAAAAACAATCTTGTATCTGTGCGAGAAAACCTGCATGGTCACAGGCTATCACACAAGCCTACGAGCCTCATTTTTTTAATTCCATGTGTGGGTGACTCATTACTATAATATTTTTCACATTAATATATATCATGTTACTACTTCCATCAATGTTAACACATCCATTTTTTTACATTGGATATTTCTAGTTTCAATTAAATCAATAACCCACAAAAGAGGTGGGAAAAAACATATGAAATACCACAAGTGACATAACTTAAATATAAGCAATATATCAAATATTAAACATCAATAACCACATAACTGTTAAATATATTTAGTTTATTTTTAAATAAATATTTATATAAAATTAATTTCAATACTATAGATTCACAATTTATTAGCGATGTATTTTATTAGCATTAGTTAAATATACTGATAAAGGTTTACTTATATCAATACTAATTAGAAGTGATAATAAATTATTCCTTTTATTAGAGCTAAAAAACTGATTAAAGGGTATGAGTATCATTTCTTTTTTTAGCATTGATAAAAGTAAGATAATTTCCTTTTGAGCATTGATAAAGAAAGAATTTTATTAGCTCAAAAATAGAACTATTAAAAGGTATTTAGAATAATTTTATTTATTAATACATATTTATAAAATTTTAAATGTGATTAGTCTCATGAGGACTCAAGACAAGTACATATCCACTAATAAGGTAGTGGTTATGGAATCCATTTTTATTGGAAATAAACAAGTGTATCATGTCTTTGAGGACACATCCAAGCACATGAAGATTGACAACAACACCTAGGGAAGGTATGTCTTTATGGAAGGTTCTACTATTTTGGTGAAGAAAGATGGTTTTCATCAGGGCAGAAACAAAATCAAGTTTGTTTCTTTGAATGATCATTCTTTTAGTTATTCTAATGGTTTTAAAATGGGTTGATCTAATGCTAGATAAAGGGGAACTACTTCTTCCTCAGATCAGGCCTCTTCTAAGGGACTTGATGGCCTTGATCAAACTATTGAAGTATGGGTGAGATGTTAAGTCTCTATTAGATACCAAAGGGTAATGATAGATGGTCTAGATGAGGGTGGGTACACCAGATTAATTTTTTTTAAAGATATAGTTTGATTATCTAAATTAATTATGAAATTTAATTATTAGTGTTAATTAGAAGTGGGACAAATTATGGAATGGAAATAAACTCATGTTGTCTTACTTAGATGTGTGGGGTTACAAAGAATTTGTTAAGGCCTCTTCAGTTTAATATATTACACCTAAAGGAACAAAGTGTATCTTTATAGGATACCCCAAAGAAACAAAGGGACACTAACTATATAATCCTTTAGATAAAACTTTTTTGGTTGATATGTTTACCATATTTCTTGAGAAGGGTCTTATCTCTAAAATAGATAGTGGTAGATATATAGACTTCAATGAAGTCTAGGATCAATATACACATGATTTGGTTCATAAAGAATTCCATAAAGCCCCATGGAAGAAGAAATTGTTCTAGAGACACAATTACTCCATAGGGATACTAGAGAGGTTATAGAACTATAATGGTATGGTTTTCTAGTCACCAAGTATGGTGACTCATTATTATTTTATAATAATGATCCTATAACCTACTAGGAAGTAGTAAGTGGCACAAATTTTTCCAAGTGTTAAGAAGCCATGAATTCTGAAATAGATTCCATGTACCAAAACTAAGTCATGATTTTGGTAGACCCACCAATGTATCTAAATCAAATTTGTTTCAAATGGGTATTCAAGAAGAAACTGGACATGGAACAATAATTCCATTCCTATAAGGTGTAAATGGCTGTAAAAGGGTTTAAATAACGTCAAGACATTGATTATAATGAAATATTTTTACATGTTTCAATGTTGAAATACATAAAAATTCTAATTTCAATTATGGATTACCATGACTATTATATTAAAAAAATGGATGTAAAAACATCCTTCCTTAACAGGAAATTTCAGAAAGATGTCTATATGACACAACCTGAAGGGTTTCTGACTCCAAAGGATAACAACAATATTTTAAAATTGAAAAAAATCAATTTATGAATTAAAGTAATAATCTAGGTCATGGAAGGTTCATTTTGATGAAGCCAAAATATAATTTGGATTCATAAATAATGGGTGTGATCCTTATGTATACAAATGGTTTAGTGGGGGTGTGGTTATTTTATTAATAGTATATGTTGAGGAATTATTACTCATTGGAAACAAAATATCAGTCTTTTAGTCTGTTAATGAGTGGTTTAGTAAGTTCTTATCTATAAAGTAATTAGGTGAGGTAGCATATATTCTTGAGATCAAGATCCATTGTGATTGATCCAAGAGGTTTCTTTTCCTAATTAAAAGTACATAAATTGATAAGATACTAAAGAGATATGTTATGGAATAATCCAAGAGGGTATTATTTCCAACATCTCATGGAATTCAGCTTTATAGGAAATTGTTTCCTCCAACATATGAGGAAATAAATAAAATGGAAAGTATTACAGATGCATCAGTGATTGGATCAGTCATGTATATTATGTTATATACTAGGCTAGATGTTTCTTATGCATTAAGTGTGGTAGAAAGGTATCAAGCTGATCCAAGTGACTATCATTGGATGTAAGTCAAGATTTTCCTTAAGTATCTAAGGAATACTAAGGATATGTGCATGGTTTATGGATAAGATGAGTAACTAGACCTTATAGGATATGCATATGCTAGTTTCCAAATTGATTAAGATGCATGAAGTCACAAACGGGATACATCTTCACTTTAAATGGAGGTGTTGTGAGCTAGAAGATCTCAAAGCGAGATGTGGTTGTAGATTCTATAGTAGAGTCTAAGTATATTGTGGATTCTGGGGTATATAAAGAAGCAGTATGGATGTGAAACTTTATCCAAGTGCTTGGCGTGGTTCCTAGTAGTAAAGATCTTATCACACTCCATTGTGATAATACTGCATTGGTGGATCTTGAAAAAGTTCCAAGTTCAAATTAGATAATGAAGCATATAATTAGGAAGTATCATATCCTGATATGTTTTTCATAGAGAGGTGATTTTTAAGTGAGTAGTATTTCCACAAAATACAACATGGTAGACCCCTTGACGAAAACATTGACTCAGTAGAAACATGATTATCTTGTGAGGTCTAGTGTATTGAAGGTTGTAGAAAGTTATCACTATTCCAAGTGGGAGTTTGTCGGATTTGGTGTCCAAGGACCAATTGTTTGTAATTTTATTACATGTATATTCAGATTATTGAATGTTAATAAAACTTTTTATAACATATTTTTCATTATTCTACATGAATATAATGTAACAATTTCCTAGAGTATACATCGTATTGATAAGGTCATAGTAGTTCCCCGCAATTATGAGAACCTTGAAGTGTTATGACAGTATTCTTAAATAATGTTATGCAGTTGGATAAAGTACTATGAAGAGACACATAGTACACAGACTATCAAGTGTGATTACTCATAAGAAGATGAGTCTTCTTCTCATGAAGTTCGCACTTGGTAATATTCAAGATGGGATATTATGATAACATACCCGCTAGTATGAATTTTTCATGTTTTGGTGTCATCATATATTCTTATATTAGAGTGTGTGTAATGGAACTTATACTTTAAGGTTATTATTAATGCATGTTATGAATCATGTACTTAGATGTATTTCATAAACAATGATGATAACAATTTAAAGATAAGTTGGATATGTTGGGTGCATAATGATTAAAATTTCATTAATAGATAATTTGAGGAAGGATTTGTCCCTTCCATATTTATAGAAGTTGATATCTCATCCCTTTGATTTGAATAGAACTATCATATTAAATTCCATAACCATGGTGTGATGATGCATTTATTTTAGATAGTCAAAGAAATACATATCAAGCATATAGGTTGGTGACATGGATGTGAAACCTTATTCATGATATATCATAACAAAGGGATTATATTACATAGGGATCATTCATATGTGGTTGTCAATGTTGCAACATTAAGTTCTTTCTATTGAGCGCCTTAACACATTGCTAAATGGTAATATTAGACTTTAGGAAATTCCTCTTAATTCCAATGAGAAAGAATCCTAGAGGGTCACACACTAAGTGTTTTTATTGATCTATATTAAATTATATTTTAATTTAATTAATGGAATAAATAATATTCTCAATATCTGGGAATAATTGTATTCAAGTTACATTGATCTCATAAATATAATAAATAATTATTCACCTATATGTGAATAAAAATATATTTATTTATTTTATTGAATATTTCATAAATATTTATTCACCAGTATGTGAGTAAAATATTTATTTATGAATAAAATTATTTATTAAAGTATTTAATAAATATCGATTAGTTTAAATGTACCAAGACCACATCTAGTGATAAATAATTATTTACAATCCAATTCATATTATTTATCCGTTGTGCAATATGGTGCATGGTGAAAAATTATAATGATAATATTGTTTTGTGGAATGGGGTTTATTAAAGTCTTTAATATTGTTTAGGGGATAGAATGAAATTAAACAATATTGTAACATAAACCCTACCTATATATATATAACAGTATGCCTATTGTGTAGTTAATTAAAACAGAGAGAATTTTTTTGCACGATGAATTCTCTTTCAAATCCTTCATATCTCTCCCTCTGAAGAATGAGAACACAATATAGATTTATTCAAGACTAAAGAATGAGTGATAAAGAATGAAAAATTCAAGCCATTCAATTAACTATATTAGAACTCAAAGATTGATTAGTATTGATCGGAGATCATTGAAGCATGTGTGGATCACTACTAAAGGGATTCTATCCTTTGATCCTCACAAGTACAACAAAGGAAAGCTGAAAGGGTCTTTTTGGATGATCAACCTCAACTATAAAGAAATAACCCTAAGATGAGGCAATTTATTTCTTCTAATATAAATATATTAGTTATAAACTCATTGTGAAAGATCTTCTATTTGGGTTTTGGTAAATTGAAATTAAAAGAAATTTTAATTATCGCATCGCCTACCGCATGCTTCTACCACATCCAAAACCCACCATGACTCCTTATAAAAAAGTCATTGTCAGTGTGGTTATCCCTACACTTTCTAGAAAAGGATTCTATAATTATGTTATGATTCCCCTTAAAAAATTATATTATTTCACAATGTATCACTCACTGAGTAGAGAGGTATAAGAGTAGAGTAGACCCATTTTAGGTCGAACTACTATAAAAAAAATCGTTGTGTTATTTCTTTTATTTCACTACTAATTAATTATAATAATTATGTTGCATAATTAATTTAGATAATCAAACTATTTATTTAAAAAATTTAATCTAGTCTAACCCCCCCCCCCCCTCTAGACCATCTTACATTACCCTTTGATACTTAATAGAGACTTGACATTTCACATGTCCTTCAATAGGTTCATCAAGGTCATCATGTCCCTTAGAAGAGGTCTGATCCAAGGAAGAAGTTGTTACCCTTTAGGCAACAATAGAGAAAACCATTTTAAAATCATTTGAATGACTAAAATATTGATCATTCAAAGAAACGGGCTTGATTTTTCTCCTGACCTGATAAAAACATAATTTCTTCACCAAAATAGCAGGACCTTCCATAAAGACAGGCCTACCCTAGTTTTTGTTGTCAATCTTCATGTTCTTAGATGTGTCCTCAAAGACCTGATACACTTGTTGATTTCTAATAGCAATGGATTCCACAACCACTGCCCTATCAGTGGACATGTACTTATCATGAGTCCCCATAGGACTAATCACATTTAAAAATATATAAATATATATAAATAAATAAAATTATTCTAAATATCCTTCAACAACACTATTTAAGTGATAATAAAATTCATCCTTTATCAATTCATAAAAGGAAAATCTCTTATTTTTATCAAAGATAAAAAAGAGATGATAAACATGGCCTTTAATTAAATCTTTTTTATCACAAATAAAAATAAACTTTTATTAGCACTTCAAATTAGTGCTAATATAAGTAAACATTTATTAGTTTTTTAATTAATGCTAATAAAATCCACCATTGTTAAAACACAAATCTTTAGTATTGAAATTAATTTTATATAAATATTTATATAAAAAGAAACTAAATAGATTTAACATTTATGTGGTTTTTAATGTTTAAAATTTGATATATGACTTAAGTTTGAGTCATGTCACCTATGTTGGTTCATATTTTTTCCCCGCATCTTTCCTGGGTTATTGATTAAATTGAAATTAAAAATATCCAAAGAAAAAAATATATGTGTTCACAATGATGGAAAGAGTAACATGATATATATTAAAGTGAAAAAATTGATAGTAGTGAGTCATCGATGCATGGAATTAAAAAAATGAATCACATAGGCTTGTGAAATAGCATGTGACCATCCAGGCTTGCTCACATGGATACAGGGTTGCTTTTAAATTCCATTTTAGGCCTATTTTTTAAATGGGAAACAAAATTTAATGCACAACCAGTGCCATATCCATAGGTTTTATGAGAAATCTTGCAATCTCAGTCCATATTGACATGTCAAGTTCATGTTAGCCTTATTTTTTAAAATAACTTTTAAATTGAAACATTGACATTTTTAAAAATAAGATAATAATAATATATTCAAAAAATTAAAAAAAAAATCCAGAATTTTATATATAAGGGCATAATAACCAACAGGAGACATCAGTAGTGAATTTAAGAGAAATAAATAGTGATTCACAAGTAAATGTTTGGATTTTAGATCCATTAAGAATAATAAGTTTTCTATATTTTTTCAAATAAATTGCATCAAAATATTATTTATTGTCTCTCTGGTTATGCATTATCATTGATACCACTAAATATATCAGTTTAAATTTTTCAAAATAAACTATCCTTAAATGGTGTGTTTATAAAAAAATACAAATAATACTTCTCACAAGCATTGTTATGGTAATTATTTTATAATGTGGATTTTGATATGATTAAAAAATGTTAATCATTCATTACTATTATGAAAAATGGGAATTAAATAATTTTAATCATTTAATGGGGTTAAAAATAATATTAACAATGGAAGAACATTGTTTTGATTACTTAATGTTCATAATTTTATATAATTAATATAACTATTAATTTAATATATCAACATAAAAAATATTAATTATATCATTAATATTCAAGATCTTATTTAATTTTGGGCACAAAAAAATACTATTATTTAACAATATGTACCCAATCCTTTTATAAATATATTTATGTTGATTTTATTTTGAGTTAACTGGATATTAGATTTATTATGTAATTTTAAATTCAAATTCAATTAAATTAGTTATTATTAATCCATTAATAAACATAAAATTCATTCATTTTAGATTTAAAAATTAAATTTAAAAGTATAAATAATTTTTTAAAGTATTTAAATAATTATTTTGTTAATATAGTAATATTGGGTTAATAAAAAGAGCATAAAATGAAAAAAGGTATTTAAAAAAGATTAAAATTTTCAAAATATTAAATAAATGTGTTAAATTATAAAAAATTATTTTTTATTTTTAAGAAATAATTTAGTATTAACATAAACAAAATTCTTAAATGAATGAACTATTTAGTAATTACAAAATGATTTTACTGTATGCTTTCCAATGATGAGTAATAATATCTTTTCGTTTTATTGTGTATATGGATTTTAAGTATACTAATAAATTATTAATAAATAATTTAATTTAATTTAATAAGTGAAATCTCAAAAAAATGAAATAATTTGACAAAAATATTTTGAAAAAATGGATAGAATAAAATGTATATTTTTTATAAATTAAATTTCACAAAAACTAAAGGAATTATATTAAACAAGAAATAAATATGTTCTAGGAACAAGAGAAACATGAGATATGTAGAGAGTATTTTCAAAAAGAATCAAGTAAATATATTAAGAACCTATAAAATTAAAAATTCATTTTTAAAACGCATCAAATTTATTCTAAAAAATTAAAATATCCATGTAATGTCTTGGAAATTCCATGTAAATTTTTTAAAATTATAAGGGGTTATTTCAAAACCAGACGCTCAAATGGCACCAGATTCCAAGGCCTGGTGAGCCTGGAATATATTTTTGAACTTTTTTAGTTCATTTAAATTAACGTGTGAGTGGGGTTTTCTAACTTTTAAACCGGTGCTCGGATAAAAAATATGAGGGCATCTTTGAACTCAGAACGACAAGATTCACCTAGAATGGACCTAACCTTGACTAGCATGGGTCGAGGGAAAAAATTATTTTTTATACTTTCTAAAGAAAAACTTAAAAATAAAAAACTTGTTTTGTTTTATTTTTCTGAATTTTTAAACTATTGCAGTGAAATGACGTATAATAGAATGAAACTAAAAATGTTGTTTCCCAAATGAAACAGTATAATGACTTCATAATAGAACGTAATTGAAATGTTGTTTTGTGTTTCATCCTTTAATGTACGAGAATACAACACAAGATTTTTGGCACAATCCTGGTTCTACTCTGAAGCTCTGGTGGGTGACGACGATGAATTCCAACAACTGCCAAACAACGGATCATGGAGAAACAAACGACAAACAAGTTCTTCTTCCACCCTTCAAATGTATCATCACCAACAAACGAGTTAATTGGGTAGGGGTTTTCTTTGTGCTTGAGTTTCCCCGTTCTTCATTATAAAACAATGAATGTGGATCAACCCACAAACAGGTTGATCTGTGGATCTCTTGTTCTTGCTGGGGGTACTCTTTTCTTGGTATTTCATCAGGGTTAATTTGTTATAGAATTTAAATCCTTTTCCCCTATGTTTCTAAACCTCTAATGCAGAGGGTGCGGACTGACATGAACAAGGCCCAAGAGCCTCCAACGTATGCATTTTTGTGCATTCTTTGTGGATGCATTTTCCAAATGGAAAAAAGGAGATTTTTAGGCCATATCAGGGAATGTGACATCCTGTGGAGGCTGTAGGTAGAGACGACATGAAGAAAAGACCATTGGAGAAGACCCGGTGGTCCGCGGAATGCTCTCTGGGTGGCGGCCCGCGGCGGCGCACCCCAATGGTGTGCCAGAAAGAGCTTTGCAACCTGAGATGTGGTAGTGTGGCAAAATTCACTGGCCTCTATACCAGCGGTTGGCAACGGGAGGACGCAGCCACCCGGCTACTTCAGAGGCACCGTGGATGCGGCAACAGCACCGCGTCACGCGGCGGAGGCAGCCCGTGGAGTAAGAGGGTGGATGCAGCATCTGGCCACATCCTGGCCAGATAGGAGACCACCCACCCATGGTGGGTTGGGCTGGTGAGTGGGTCGTCCTAACAGGCTAAACCAGCACCCAACAAGCCAGGCTAGATCTGGGTCGGGTCAGGTAGGACTCAGACCCGACCACCCCCTTTTCGAAAAAATGGCTATAAATTTCCAACCAGGCATCTGATTGATGATCTATTTGTGGAGTTGGAACCCTCACGATGAGGTGGTTCTTTTGTATTTCTCTAAGGATAATTTCATGGAAGTTGAAATACGACGATTGGATTGAGGAGTAGATTCTCTCAAAATAAAGCGTTCTTCATGTGGGAATCTTGTGGTTGGGTGAGACCTAAAGACAAGTGACTATATGTGGATAAGATTATAGTGACCCTATGTGGATAAAATCTATGTGGATCGGATTCTAACAACCCTATGTGGATCATCTCCCAGTGACCTTGTGTAGATCAGCTCCTAGGGACCCTATGTGGATCATCTCCTAGCGGCTCATTATGGATTAGCTCCAGGAGACCCTATGTGGATTAGATCCTAGCGACACTGTGTGGATCAACTCTAAGAGACTCTGTGTGGATTAGATATACGTGGATCTGTGTGACCCAGCAGACCCACGGTACTCATCGGGGATGAGTACCTCAACAGTCCAAGGTGTTCAGTGTTACGACTGATAGTCCTGCTTTCCATATTTCATATTACACTTTTCTGAGCTATCTTGTTTCATGATCATGATTCATGGTTTTCTTTGTGTATTTATTTATGCTATTTCCTTGTGGTTCGGGTCCTTACCGAGTATTTTTTTACTCACCCCTGCACAGGCTTTTCCTGAACATGTTATGTCTAGTGCAGAGGATTGATGACTTGATAAAGGACTTGGTGGTCTAGGACCAGGTGGTTCCTAGTGATATCGGGTAGGCATGGCGTGCTTCTATGGATTCTGAAAACTACTATATACTTACACATTAGGTGTGGTTTCCAGCGGATGGATTTTATTCAATCTCATACTTACTCTTTTTGCAGTTGTCTTTTGGTGGGTTTGTATTCTTCCCCATTTACTTTCAGTTTGTAATTTTACACTCAGTGGATGTTTAGTAGCATGCATGTTCTCTTTTTTGTTTTTCTTAGGATGTGGTTGTGTGTTTGTGCATATAGTTACTCAGGAAAATTCCTCCCACTTGCAGGTTGACACCATAGGAGCTAGTTTCCAACCATTTTCCTCTAGGAGGTGGGCTTGGGGGAGTCACAGCATGGGCCTCGGGGGATGTGTTGTAAAGAATTTGTATCAGAGGTGGTCAGTTCTAACTCAAATACCCAAAGTCTATTGTTTTATTTATTTGGGAAACAGTGTTAAATGTTTTAAGTCTGACTTTCAGATTTGAGGAGCCCAGTGTTGGTGCAGCGGTCAACGTATCCATACACCAGGACCATGAATTATTCTTTTTGGCTCTATACATAAAAACACTGGTTTCATGCATTGTATAGTAATTGATTAATTCCTCATATTCTTATTGAATCGGAGTCAGCTCACCAGGTATAATCTATTGACCATAGAATATCTTGGTCTATTTTAGGATGCCTCAATGCAGACCGCTAGCTAGGATTCTGATATGTGACCATGATGATAGCTCACCTAGTTATGTGGCATCTATTTAGGGACCAGTGCTAGAGATGGCCCTACTGGGTGGTGTACTAGTGTTACAACCACCCGTTGATCCGCATTTACTATCGGTGTTACCGGTGGAGAACGTACGTAGACTCATTTCCTTTCATGAGTTTCAAAGACAGTGACCTACCAGGTTTAGGGGAGAGACAGATCCTCAGGCCATTGAGGACTAGCTGGAGGTGGTGATGTGGATCTTTTTCTTAGTGAATATGCCACTTGACCAGATGTTTACCTTACCAGTGAGACTTATTCATGGCTCTACAGGATGATGGTGAAGCATGATGATTTGGACTCATGATGAGGTGACCCTCTCTTGGGCTAATTTCAAGTGGATTTTCTTGGAGTATTTCTTCCCTATGACCTTGCGCTCGGTGGGCATAAAGGAGATGCTTCACCTATGGCATTGAATTATGTTAGTGGGTCAGTACTTTGTGAGGTTTACAAACCCCTCCTACTTCTCTAATGATATGGTATGAGACCCTTTCTTTAGGGACTGAATCTTTGAGCAGGGACTCTGATGTGAGATCAGGGTGTCGATGATTTCCCTCAGCATCCCCACTCGGGATGGAGTGTTATAAAGATCTCTACTAGTAGAGATATTCCTCAGAGAGAAGGCACTGGAAATGGGAGCTACCACTGGGCGACAGGTGGTCGAGTCATCCATAACGGGCAGCTGACAGATAACATAGAGGTCCAAGCGGGCCAGACCATCCGGAGGGAAACCCTAGGAAACAAGATTGGTGGTGTGAGACCACCAAGGTGGTGGGGGTCAGTAGAGGAGTAGGGCACGCTACTCGTAGGGTGGGCAGAGACACAGGGCCCATGATTGCCCGACCCGCCGCATAGATGATCAGCAGGTGGTCGAGGAATCGCTAAGGCGGAGGTAGATATTTGTGTGAAGAGGTCTACAGGGTAGTGGATGTGGCAAAGGAGTAAGTCAAGAAATAGGTTCTGGGAAACGGTTCGAGGTACAACCACCACCACCCCTAGGTGGTCCACCTAGACCTCAGGGAGCAGGTGGACAGGGGTGAGCTCAGGTTTAGGCAGTGGAGGCCTATGACTACAGTACTCTAGAGATGATTAGAGGTACAATATGTGTCTTATAAACATTAGTTTCATTTATTATAGACATATTTTCCATTCACTCTTTCCTTTCCACTGACCTTGTTCGGGGCTCTGAGATTTCGGTGGACCCATTGGCTCGATCCTTATGATTAGAGACTCCTATTGGAGGGGATTTGATGATTACACACTGGTGCCAATAGTGTGAGCTTAAAATTGGAGGTGAGAGCTTTGGTTGGGATATCCCAGTAGCAACGTTAATTCCTTATGATGTCATCTTGGGTATGGAATGGTTATCTATAGTCCATTCTTAGATTTAATGTATTAGGCGTAAAGTGCGGTGTGTCCGTGAGGATGGGAACCAGTTTTCCTTCACCGGTAATAATGAAACATTTGCAGCATAGGACGGACTTTCTGAAAGGAGGGTGTAGCCGATCACTCATCAGTTGGCTATCCTCACCCTTGGTGTGGTGGACAAGAGAATTCTAAGTTTTCCTGTAGTGTTGGACAAGTACAAGGATGTCTTTTCTAATGATGTTTCAAGACTAGCTCCTCGCATAGAGGTAGACTTCTACATCGATCTATACCCCAGGAAAACACTGATATCCACACCAGTATATCGGATGGCTCCCACAGAGATTCATGAATTGAGGGTACATTTGGAAAACTTATAGGGAAAGGGCTTCATGAGGTCTATCATTTCACCATGGGAAGCCTCAGTTTTGTTCACCAAGAAGTAAGATGAGAGCCTGAGGCTATGTGTGGACATCTGGCGCCTGAACCAGGTGACTGTGAAGAACAAGTATCCACTACCAATAATTGACGACCTCTTCGATTAGCTAAAGGGGGTGAAGTGGTTCTCAAAGATAGACCTCAGGTTTGGCTATCATTAGCTTCAGGTATAGGATGAGGATGTACCAAAGATAACCTTTAGATGTCGGTATGGACATTATGAGTTCCTGGTGATGTCGTTTGGCATGACCAATTTCCTATTAGTGTTCATGGGACTCGTGAATATGATCTTCCAACCTTACCTCGATTGTTTTGTGGTGTTCTTCATTGATGAAATCTTGGTGTACTCAGTATCAGAGGAGGAGCATGCTACACACCTACGAATAGTCATTGATACACTCCAAGAGCACCAGCTTTATGGGAATCTCTCGAAGTGCTAGTTCTGGATCCGAGAGGTCCACTTTCTGAGACACATTATCTCACAACCTATAGTTTCATTATATCTAGAAAAGATAGAGGCAGTTCCATCTTGGGAGCCAGCCAAGCGTGTGACAGAGGTACGAAGCTTCTTGGGGTTGGCTGGATATTATCGAAGGTTCATTCCCAACTTTTCCATAGTAGCAGCACCCTTATCGGATTTTACAAAGAAGGTACATCCCTTCGTGTGGATGGAGAAGTGCCAATAGGGTTTTCAGAAGCTGAGGTGGACACCGATGAGTGCCCCCATCTTGAGACTACCAGAGGAGGTCATTGGGTATGTAGTTTTTTGTGACTCGTCAGGGAACGGACTAGGTTGTGTTCTGTTGCAAAAGCAAGAATTTATCACCTAGGGTTCATGGTACTTGAGGCAGCATGAGTAGAACTACACGACTCTTGAACTGGAGTTAGCAGTATTGGTATTTTCTATAAAGATGTGGAGGCACTACTTGATGGGTGAATGGTTTACCATCTGCTCCAACCATAAGATTCTCAAGTATATCTTCTCCCAGAAGGACCTAAACTTGAGATAGTGGTGATGTATGAAGTTCCTATTGGACCATGACTTCGAGACAATCTATAATCCTAAGAAGGGGAACGTGGTAGCATACACACTCAGTAGGAGATCTAGTTTTCATATTCTAAGTGACGTGACTAAGTAGCTAGCCATGATGAATATATCCTTCATGGATGATGATGGAGAATCTTACCTTAAGTTGTTGATTGTTACTCACCCACTCTTACAACGAGTTAGGAAGGTACAACTTGTGGATGTTGAATGTGAGGCCCGATATGCTCAGTTATCCTCAGGACAGGCCCCTGATGGATTTTTGATAGGTGGGGAGAACATTATATTTAGATAGGGTGCACAATAGTACCAGTGGCATTGCAAGAGGATATTTTGAGGGAGTTACATACCTCCCCCTTGGTGGTATATCTTGGAGTGGAGAATTTGTACCAGGATCTATGAAGTCAGTTTTGGTAGCTAGGGATGAAGAAAATAGTGGCCGAGTTCATTTCATGGTGCCTCACTTATCAGTAAGTGAAGGTTGAACATCATGTTCCAGCAAGCTTGGCACAACCACTTGAGTTACCAGAGTGGAAGTGGGATGGTATCTCGATGGAATTCGGGATAGGATTACCACACACGTCCAGGTTCCACAATTCTATCTAGGTGATTTTTGAGTGACTCACCATGTTAGCTCACTTCCTACCCATTCAGGAGTAGGTAACGATAGAGGTCTTGGGACGCCTCTATGTCTAGGAGATAGTGCAGCTTCACAGGGTTCCCTTGATGATAGTCTAAGACTGTGATGCTCACTTCACATCCTAGTTGTGGAAGGGATGTCAATAGGCGTTCGGGACTCAGTTTTTCTTGATCACCACCTTTCACCCACAGAATAATGGTCAGATGGAGTAATCCATATATACCTTGGAGGACATACTCCATGATTTCTTTCTTGATTTTGGTCATGGTTGGGAGGACCACCTACCACTGGTGGAGTTTGCATAAAACAATAGTTATCACTCTACTGTTGGCATGGCACTGTTTGAGGCATTATACTGGTGGCCTTGCAGATCACCTCTATGCTGGACAGACCTATGAGAGTTAGCACTCATGGGTCCAGAGTTGGTACGGGCTACCACTGAGAATGTGCAGATCATCCGGGAGTGGATGAGGACTGCACAGATGAGGCAGAAATATTATGCTGACAAGAGATGGAGGCCCTTGGAGTTTGAGGAGGGGGCCATGTGTTCCTTAGGGTGTCACCCCAATGGGGATTATAGATATTTGGTCAATGTGACAAGTTATTCTCTATGTTCATTGGACCTTTCCAAACTCTAGGAAGAGTTGGAAAGGGGGCACATTGGCTAGATCTCCCCCCACAAATACATCGAGTGCGCGATGTTTTCCACGTGTCATAACTGAGGAGGTACGTGCATGATCCATCACACATCATCGACTGGGGAAAGCTATACATTGACGATGGGGTGATGTTTGAAGAGTTCTTGGTAGAGATAGAGGATCAATAGGAGTGGGTTCTTCATGGATGGTTGATTCATCTGGTGCACATTCAGTAGAAACATGAGAATATTTATAAGAGAACATGGGAGAGGGAGGCTTAGATTCGTGCTCAGTACCCCCACTTATTTTTTTATCCTTTTTTTGGCTTATGGGGATGTGAAGCCCTAAATTTGGGGGTAATATAATGTCCCAAAAATCCCATGTAATTTTTTTTAATTATATGGGATTATTTTTCAGACCAAATGCTCAGAAGGCACCTAATTCTGAGGCCAAGTGAGTCCAGAATAGATTTTTAAACATTTTTAGTTCATTTAAATAAATGTGAGAGTGGGTTTTTCTAAATTTTAAACTGGTGCTTGGATCAAAAATATGAGGGAATCGTTGAACTCAAAATGGAGGGATTCTTCTAGAATGAACTTAACCTCGATCGGCATGGGTTGAAAGAAAAAGATATTTTCAGACTTTTTTAAGTAAAAGTTCACTGCTATAAAATGGGTCTATACCAACACTTATTTACAAATAGTTTATAAAAACAGTTGGTAAAGATGATAAAATATCATCTATAGTTACAGTTGTGCACTAATCGTAGGAACACATGGTCAATTTATCGGGCTCCCATACCCTCCCCTCGCATGAACCCTGCCCTCCCCTCCTAGACCTCTACTTACTGGCCCTCTCCTCCCCTCCCCAACCTTGACCTCTCAGCCTCCACCTCCTAGCACCCAACCCCTCTTGAATCCCTCTCCTCTGGCAACGTCCCCACATCCCCTCTCGGCTCCCCCTCCTCTGACAACATCCCCCCCCCTCCTCTCTTGGCTCCCTCTCAATAGCCCCTCTCAGCTCCCTCTCCTCCGATGATGTCTCTAGACACCTTATCCTATCCAGTCATGTGTGAGGCCCCCACGGCCAAACACCCCACTAAACATCCCCCTCTCTCAACTCCCTCTCCTCCCAGAATTTCTTCATAATTTCTTAAGGGTTATTGGTCACTACTTCTAGGTAAGCATTCATCTTCTTTAATTCTTCAATTTCTTAGAGTTTTACTCTCTCCCATTGTTGGGTTTCACTCGGTTGAACCCTAGGGGTTTTGAGGTTCTCTAATTATAAATTTGATCCTTGTTTCTAGGGTATATCATGGTTCTTTCAAGTCCACCTTATACAAGATTTGGCATCTGTTGCTGAAGGCAAAGTAGTTTGGATCATCTTGGTTCATCTGACACCATTTTCAACCATTTGAGGTTGTTTAATTCTGACCTCTTTGTTTGGTCCAATTTAATTTGGGGCTATTGGTGATTTATGTGCCCATGGAAAATCTATATCAGGTATGAATTGCATTAATAAACTACTTTACATCCTGAATATCTCTCTTTGTGTGTTTGTAGCTCATATTATGTGTATATATTCAAGATTCATCCTTTGGTATAATCATCTCATGTTTGTTTATCCATGGGTGAGTTGGGATATAGTGAGAAACATGATATTGTACAATGGATATATGGGTATAATTGTTTTTGTATTCTGTTTTGGTATTTTCTATTATATTTGTCAACTTGGCCTAGTGTATGTTTGATTCTACTTTCATTGAATCTTATTTTTATAATTCATTTTTTAATTTTGAATTGATGTTAATTATGTTAATCTCATTTGGGTTATTTATCTTTTTTACTTATGTTTATTTGATGTTTCATAGATTTCCAATGTATGGGTGAACTATTCTAGATTCTCAATAACTGGATCAATGTCTTTAACATAGTCTTGAGGATGAATTTTTAAGTTCTATCCACATGAATTAGGAATGAAATTTCATCACATGGTTTATGATAATCCAATGATAGATGATGTAGGTCCAATAATAGTGAGAGGTGCAATTAATATTAATTCATCATTATATAGTGTTTTATTTGAAAATATTTCCACTAATTATATTATTTCGACCTATATTGTGTACATGATAAATCATTTTATTGATTTCATGCATTGTGTGATTTAAGTTGCAATTCCTCTAGGTAAAAGGAGAGAGAAATGTCTCAGATGCCCCATTTATGATTTTCCTTATATGATATCATTCATTTCAATGCATTTTTTACTCCAGATATGGAACCAATGGATATAATTATTAATATGGATGGAATTATTATTATTAATTACATGATCATCTAGAACCCAAATGAATAAAATATTATAAGATAATATAAACAAAAATAAGACAAACTAAATCTAATTGAAATTTCCCAAACAAACTTGTATCAAACAAAACCAAAATAAGATGAAACTAGAGAAAAACTAATTATATACCATTAATAAGAAGAGTAATTGTTAATTAATAGGAATGTACTATTTGATAGTATCATTTTGAAACATGGATTCGTTTCCCCCTTTCTTTTAGGAACATGATTTGACCCATAGGGCATTGTGGTTCTTATATGTTGTGAGGTGACATGTATAGTCACAGGAGACAGAAATGTTTTAGTTTAGTTTTTATTTTATTTTCTTTATCTCATTGGCCACTTAGTTATTTTACTACAATCTATGGATGGTGGGTAGTTATATTCTGTGAAGGGGGACAAAAGGAGTTTAGATTATTTCAGTCCACCGGCTTTGATTTGAGGTAAGATTATATGGTTACAACTTGTCTCACACCTCATTTATTTTGTGATTTCAGTGTTATTTACTCCATATTATTTTTTTACTAGGGAGTTGGATTGTTTCATGTTGGTTAGGGCATATTTGGTTCTCCACTTCCAATTGAGGTAAGGATTTAATGTCGTTGGATGGTTTCTCACTGGTTATGTAGTGTCCTTTATGTGTTTTAAGGTTCCTAATATTCTTTGTGTAGTTTATTGATCACTTATCATTGGTTTCAAGTCACCAAGTCAAGGGTGACTCACCTACATCTGCATAGTTAAGTAATTATATGTATGTGGGTTCCCCTATTATATGTATAGTCAACCATGGCAGTGATTATGCATGTATGGGGCTAGGTGTGCCCATGTATATACATATAAATGCATACACAAGTTAGTGGAGACTTCTATATGCATATAAGAATATGTGCAAGGATCCCCTTGCACATGCTCATGGTCATTTAGGTGTGTGAATAGGGGCTAGGTGTCCTTGAATGTGTGTGAAGGTGTGTATACCCAGTGGGGGAGCATCGGATTTTAGTTAGAAATCTCCAAGAGCTGAAGTGGACGGCTTGGTTCCACCTTGAGGTAGGGTCCCTCTCATAGCCTCTTTATTTCAAGAATGCTTTAAATTGAATTTATCTTCCTTCCTATTTCTTATTAATTATATTGAATTTCATATCTTGAATAAGTGTTCTTTAATATAATTGTTTCATTTAATAAATAAAGTCATGTTTTTATAGTAAAACCCCTCCAATGGAGGTGCGTTGTCTGTGAAAACTCTCATTGATAGTTATGTTGATCTAGTTTCTTAACTTATTTCATTTTATTTGTGTTGAATTAGTTTTACAATAAATGTTATATATAATTAAATGAATTGTGTGATAAAGAAATAATGTGATTTTATAATAAAATCCCTCCAATGGAGGTGCACTGTCTTCTAAACCAAAGAGTGGTGATAGTTATTTGTATCCTATTTAAATTTGGTTTGAGTTTTCCAAATTCCTTTTGTTGGTGTTTGTTTTGTGTCTAGTTAGTTTTTGTTTTCTTTAAATAATATAAATTGGCTTATCATACTCATTTAGATCAAATGGCATTACCCGAGTAGGCATATTCCTTGACCATGACACTTTCCTTTTCACCCTTTGAATATTATAAATGAAATTTCCATGGTTAGGCAAAGTGAATGAATTTTTAAATGGGTTGTGTAGGGTGTATTGTTATTTTCCTTCATTTTTTTCCTTTTAGACATTGCGTAATTGTGTCGATCACTACAACCTTCTGGTGATCCCTTGTTATAGTATATTAAATAGTTGATTTGTTCTATCATATCCGTTTTGAACTTATATTATGTCGAAACCCATTTCATGTGTTTTCTTGGCCTCTTGGCCACCCCTTTGGGTGTTTACCTGAGACCATATATCTAAAAACATTGATGGTTTCATTGTTTAACAACTATCAGGCTTATAGTTCTCCCCACTATAAGCTTCATCTTACCACCACCAATTCATATGATTTAGTGCCTCATCCTTTGAATATTCATATTAAAACATTTCTCCCATGTTCTAATGATAAGAATTATAGTGGGGATACTCACTAAAGTCATTCTTATCACTTTGTTGGACCTATGTAAAGTGAATTATAGAAATATGTTGAAGAAATCACTATGTCATTTCCCAGATCATTTTTAGAAATATGGGTGTTTTGTTGTATTGAGATTTTTTAGTGGAGAAAAATGGCCAAGTGGTCATGGTGTCTGACGTTTTGAAGGGAATATTTCATAAAGAAGTGTTGTTTCATGACTTGGTGTGAAGGTCAAAGGAATTTTGTTTGGAAAGACAATTCAAAAATGAGTTTCTACGTCATGAGGTTTAGGATTTTAAAAGGAAAGTTTGGATGGTTTCTTTATGCCACAGATATTTAGTTGGAGGTTTAAAAACTTTCCAAAGTTATGGACAATGTGGAGAATTAAAATGGAGGTATTTTAGCAAGATATTCTGATATTTTAAGTGGTGGATTTAAAAGAAGATATCTACATATTATGTGGATTAATAGTTAATAGTTTTCAATTGATGGTGATTGAAAACATGAAGAAGTTAATGGAAAACTGTAGTGAATGTTATTGGAGTCTTATTTAGTATATTTATTTTAATTCAATAACATGTTCTTTTCATGGACACATCGATAATAAAGAGAAGATTATAGAATCCCGGTGTGATCCACACCATTCATATTTGTGCATGAAAATGGCTAGCACACACACACACACACACACATATATATATATATATATATATATTGCATGATTTCATTATGATAAGGGGAGATACCTATACAACATTGCAAAATCTAGTTCTTCTATATTGATATAGAAGCCTGGTGTGATCCACACCATTCATAGTTGTGCATGAAAACGGCCAGCACACAAACACACACACACACACAGATATATATATATATATAAATATATATCTCTTTTAGTAGTATTATCATTTTAAAAAAACATAATTTTACAATAATAAACCATGTGGATGTATACAGTCAAACATCAACTAATTTCCCACTAATATGACCCAAATAAAAAAAATATACAATATGCTCTTTTTCCATCCTCAATCACCACCTAATATCATCACCTTCAATCCCTGTGGAGCTACTCCATCCCAATCCAAAAAACATAATCTTTTCTTAGATCAGTAAAACTATCATAAGATCTACATACATACCAGGTTGATCATGCTAGTTGTTAGAAATATATGACATTAGAATCTCACAAAGAGACACTAATATATTTTTATATATAGATGTATACCTGGGTGAAGTAAATGTTATAAAAATAAATAGACACGCATATCGTGTAAGATTTCATGTTCCAACTAGGACACCAAGACTCCATGTGAATTAGGTCATCATGTGACAAATAGGTTTCCATGATACCCAACCATAGATACATTTTTCTGAAAAAAAAACTTGCATCATTGTACCATCATACATGAAACCCATACTATACCGAAATACTCTAAATAGGGAGTATCAATGATTACTCAACCACAAATTTAATGTGTAGTATAGAGTCATGTATCCAATCCCTAGACTAATACTTCTCACTCAATATAGGTCATCACTCAACTCCTAACATCTACTATACTACTAAAGGTAGTGTCTCATACCACTATATATCACATACCAACCTTCACACTCAACAAACATCCATGTTAATACAATATGATCAATGTAAATCCATTTTCTAAAATAATACCATATTAACCATGGTAGGTCTAATATCACATTCCAATCCCTTCATTATCACTCATGTTTGGGTTCATCTAAAACCTTATCACTCAAGGTGAGTCTATTATCTTGACCAGTACCTTATAAATAACGGTAGGGTTAGATATCATGTTATAATATGATAACTTCATTATCACTCAAGTAGGGGTCCTTCCAACACCTTATCACTCAAGGTGTTTTCATTCAGTAAGATATATCACTATACTTGTTAGAATTTGTCACCAAACATGTGTATTAAATAACAAAAAGGGAATTTGGTCCATATCATATCTCACCAGATAGGTACAAGGTTCAAGTCACTTGGGACCTATACCCCCATCTCCAAAATGTCTCACCATCCAAGTGAAAAATGTTAGTCCTCTTGGTACTCATATATCTTAAATTATGGAATCAACTAGAGTCCTTGAGACTCAAATCAGTCTCATACCCAAAAAAATAATTACCTCATGATGACCTCAAATACTATATGATATTCTTGGAACTTTCCTTGAATCCCATTCTGCCTATGCTTACAAGTCCTCACCACCACACTAACTTGGTTACCATGTTCTATCAGTATCAGAAGATCTCTCAAGACAACTTGTTGAAGGAAAACATATTTTTCACACCATTTATATTCCTTGAGAAATAATTTTACCGATTTCACACATCATATTTCATTCCACCATTAGGAGCGTTCTCTCTTCCCCGGAAGGGAGGGTACTTCATGTTTTTTTTTCATGTGACTAGTTTTTTTTATCATTCACGATATTTTTAAGGTGATTATTTCTAAAAACTCAGTTCATTGTTTGTATAAACAAATATACTATGATAAACATTGTTCCTTGTGATCCTAGTCATAACATGTACCTAACCGAACACGCCTTTAATTCCTATAGTTTGAGGTTTCCTTTATTTAATGGGAAACATGGATCTTCATACCAAGATGTGAAACTAAATCTTTGACCTTAGCATTTCCCTCCCTCTAAACAGAATTCTACTCCCTGTTAACAATACATCAACCCTTTTATTTTCCACTAACCATAAACGTTTTATCACTTAGTCCAAATAAATCTCACTGAATTTTTTACAGGTTCATCCCTTTTTACAGGTTCTAGCTAGCTGGAAGACGTGCCTACTATTTTTTTTCGGAGAATAGGAAATACCAATAGTTCTATGAACTTTTGGTATATAGATTGAGTAGTGTATACCAATGGTTTGAGAACCATTGGTATACCTATATCCCAATGGTTTCGATGAAACTATTAGAATAGAGCAGTGTATTGTAAGCAGTATACCAATGGTTGTTAAACCATTGGTGTATACCAGTATCACCTGACCTATAAAAATGGTTCACTATGAGCCATTGAAATAGGTGTATACTAGTGATTAAAAAATGTTTATCTAGTTGTATAAACCCATGGTTATTAATTGTTGGGATAGAAAGTTACCAACGGTTGACACTAAATTGTTGGTATTTTGAAAATCTATGAAACCTGTCACAATGGTTCATGTTGAACCATTGGGATATGGATATCCCCATTCCTCACAACCCAATGGTTTTGGAGATTTTACCAATGTTTTGGAACCATTGGTATAATATTATTTTATAGTAGTTTTTAAAAATAAAATAAACTTGTTTAATTTTATTTTTCTTAATTTTCAAACCATTGTAGTGAAATGATGTATAATTGAATGAAACCAAAAATGTTATTTCATAAATGAAATTGCGTAATGACTTGGTAACAGAACATAACCAAAACATTGTTTCGTGTTTCATCCTTTAATGGTCGAGAAAACAATGCAGGATTGTTGGAACACTCCTGGTTCTGCTCTAAAGCTCTAGTGGGTGACATCAACAAACACCAAAAACCTCCAAACAACAAATCCTGGAGCGATGAATGGAAAACACATTATTCTTCCATCCTTAGAATGGATCATCTACAACAACAGAGTTACTCAGGTAGGGGTTTGCATTGTGCTTGAGTTTCAATGTTTTTCTTTCTAAAACAACAAGCGTGTATCAACCCATGAATAGGTTGATCCGTGGATCACTTGTTCTTTTGGGAGGGTACTATTTTCTCGAGATTGCATTGGGATTAATTTGTGATAGAACTTAAATCATTTTTTCTAATGGTTCTAAATCTCTAACACGTATGGTGTGGGCTGACACGAATAAGGCCTAAGCCCCTCCGATGTGTGTGTTTTTTTTTTCATTCTTCATGGCCTCATTTTCAAAATGGTTGTAAAAATATTTTGATGTCATAGTAGGGAACGTGACATCCCATGGAAGAAGAAGGCACAGATGGCATGAAGAATGGTCCACTGGAGTAGACCTGGTGGTCTGAAGAATGCTCCATTAGCACAGTGGTGCCAGAGGTAGTGGTGCACCAGAAAGATCGTTGCGGCCTGAGCCGCGACGGTGCAACAGAAGTCAATGACCTCTGTGCCGGCGACTGGTGGCGAGCAAACACAGCCACCCAGATGCATCAAAGGCACCATGAGCATGAAAATTGTGCCGCATCAGACAGTGGGAAAGTTGTGGTCTTTTAGAACATGATGGAGGAGGTCCCGCGGTGACCCGCAGGGCAGGAGGGCAGATGCGGCATCTAGCCACATCTCGACCAGACATGAGCTGGCCCACCCATGGCGGGTCGGGCAGGTGGGTGGGCTTTCCCAGTGGGCTGGGCCACCCTAGAAAGAGAGTCACATGCCCAGAAGGCTGGTTCGAACCTTTGCTAGACCAGATCCAGGTAGGGTTGGATCCGGGTCAGGTCAGTCTGGCCGGGACGGACCAGACCCGGACCCAATCGACCCCTTTTTGGAAAAACAGCTATAAGTTTCAGACCGATCATCTGATTGATGAGTCATTTGTGCCATTGGAACCCTTGTGATGAGGTGGTTATTTTGGAATGATCTAAGGAAGATTTCATGGAAGTTAAAATATTATTATTTTCTTGGGGAGCAGATTCTCCCGGAATCAAGTGTGCTTCATGTAGGAATCATGCTGCTATCTAAGACCCAAAGACAAGTGAACTTGTGTGGATCAGATCCTAGAGACCCTGTGTGGATCATCTTCTAGAAACCCTGTGTGGATTAGATCCAAAATACCCTGTGTGGATCATATCCTAGTGACCCTGTGTGGATCAGATTCTAGAGACCCTATGTGGATCAGCTCCTAGCAACCCTATGTGGATCAGCTCCGAGGGACACTGTGTGGATCAGATCCTAGCAACCCTGTGTGGATCATCTCCAAGAAACCTTATGTGGGTCATCTTCTAGAGAACCTATGTGTATCAGCTCCTAGAAACCCTATGTGGATTAGATCCTAGGGACCCCGTGTGGATCATCTCTAAGCGACCCTATCTAGATCAGGTACAAGTGGCTCTGTGTGACCCAGCAGACCTACCTCAATAGTCCAAGGTGTTCATTGTTACTACTAATAGTCTTGATTTCTGTATTTTAGATTATACTAATGTGATCTGTCTTATTTCATGATCATGATTTGTGGTTTTCTTTGTGGATTTCTTTCTGGTAATTCCTTGTGGTTGGGGTCCCTACTGAGTATTTTTTTACCCATCCCTGCATAGGATTTTCCCTCATGTGTTGTGTCTGGTGTAGATGACCAATGACTTGATGGAGGACTTGGTGGCTGAGGACCAGGTGGTGCCTAGTGAGATCGGGGAGGAAGGGCATGCTTCTACGGCTTTCGGCAGCAGCTCTATACTTACCCATCAGGTGGGGTTTCTAGTGGATAGCTTTTCTTATATATCAAACTTGATTTTGTTGCATTTTCCTTTTGTTGGGTTTGTATTCCGGCCCATTTACCTTCAGTTTGTACTTTAACACTCAGGGGTTGTTTAGTAGCATGGATGTTCTCTTTTCCAGTTTTCTTGGGATCTAGTTGTGTTTGTGTGCATATAGGTACTCAATAAAATTCCTCCCACTTGTAGTTTGACACCTTAGGTGCTAGTCACCAACCCCTAGCCTTCAAGAGGTGTTCTTGGGGGAGTTACGGCATGGGTCCTGGGGGACGGGTTGTGACAATCCAACTTATTTAAATTTTAGATGCTCTAAATATTTATTTTTAATTTTAAAAATAACTTAAAATATCATGTGTATTTTAAAATATGACAAAATTAAAAAATTAAATTTTTTTAATCAACTAATTTATTTTAATTATTCAATTTATTTACATTTTATTAATAAATTATTTATTTTCAACATTCAAACTAGTTATTTTACATTTTTAATTCAAGTTGTTTTAAAATGAATGGATTTGAATGAAAAAAATAAATCCTGTGAATATTTAAAAAATTAAATAAATAAATTTAAATAAATAATTAGTTAATTTGAATATTTTAATCAATTTATTTAAAAAAATAAAAAATGAATAGTTAAATTACATAAACAAGTTGAAAATTTTAAAAATATTTTTAATATTTTAAAATAATTTGAATTTATTAAAATATTAACATGGATTATTAAAAAACATTTAAATAAATAACTTGATTAAAAATATAATGTTTTTTAATATTTTATTTCAGTTATTTATTTAAAAAATTGAAGATTTTGAATAATTTAAAATTTTTAGCAGATCCCCACCCCTTTATCTTTAAGGATTCATTAAACATGGTTTGAACCCATTATCCCCAAAAAAAATTGACCTCATTTCCTCTCTCAATGTTTTAGTCTAGTTTTTCATTGTATATAAAGCCATAAAACCTTAACATACTAGCATAAAATTGATCATGTCTTCTTCATTTGTTTGTGTGAGTTTGGGACCCATTCTTAACAAAGTCTCCTCCTCCTCCTCAATAAGGGTAAAAATAGTAATCCTCTCCCTAAAAATGAATTTTCTTCACATGGGGTCTTGCTTCACTGATCAAAATAAATTTTATGTCCCTTGCCACGTGGGTCCTTTCCATGAGAGAATCTTAAATTACTTCGTGGATCTGATGCTAGTAATTCTCGTAAGTGAGGGAGATATCTTGTCACCTAATTTTAATAACTTCACATTCCAAAACCTTAGGGTGGCCCCTAGAAACTTCCACCCCAATGGCATGTGAGGAAAGGGCAGGTTCAGCTTAGTGTTCAAGGGTTGGTTTGATGATAACACACTCTCAGCTGCGAAGTTTGATACTGGCACAGCCATCACAGTCAAGAGGCCAAATTAGGAAAATATTTAGAGACACAAGGAGTGGTTGGTGAGTCATTTTTTAGAGAAACTCTTTGATATTCTATGGTTCCTTAATATCCTAAAAGAGTTAATGATATAAGGGTAAATAAAAATGTAAACATTTAAATTTAGTTTCCATAATAAGTGAACATCACTATTCCATAAATTATTATACCAGTTAATACTCAAAGTATTACACTTTATATCCTAAAAGAGTTTAGGGTATAACTGTAAATAAAAATTTAAAAAATTACATTAGTTACTATCAAAAAGTGTTATAAATTTATCCTAAAAACGTTTAGATCATTATGGTAAAGAAAAATATAAATAGTTACATTAGTTACCAAAACAAAATTGATATCACTTTATCCTAAAATATTTTAGGATGTTCTGGTAAAGTAATAATGTAAACACTTATATTATATATAAAAGATTTTGAAAAAAAATGTTTCATGGAAAGGGTATGTAGGATGATTCTAATGTACTTAGAAAGAGTTATAAGTAGACAATATAATATAACATTATAACATTTTTTGTTATGAAGTTAAAAAGTTTGATTATAAGTTCAAAGAGTTTAACTTAAGGAATATGATTCCTAAGACTCGCAATTATTCAATCTAGCTTGCTTTGTAAATGTTACTCACTAAGAGGATAGTGGAAGTATTTTATCATATGGTCGCATAGGGATGTGATAGGAATTATATTTTGATTTAATATTTAAAATCCATTACTACATAAATTGCATAATTTTTATATAGAATCTATTAATATATCAATTGAAATGGTTGTAAACATATCATGTTATTATTAAAAAGTAAATCTATATTTATCATTCATTCATATGTGTTGTAATTTATTTTACATGAACATTTGAATGATAATTATCCCCTTAAAGTAAAAACATTGAGGTGTCCCTAACTAATGATCATCATGGAGTTTGATGGGTTGTGATGATATTTAAAGGTTATCTTGAATAGATTCTTATATACATTATAATGGTTTGTATATTAGATATTGAAGAATATATTCTTGAGGTAATAATTATATACTTATTACATGGACTAATCTTCTAAATTATATCTCATGGAATGTCATTCGGTCATAGATATACTTAGGTGTGAATGATTATTATCAATCCTTCTTACCTGAGGTTGGAGAGATACCTATAATGGGAACCTTAATACTTTGATACCCTAATTATGAAAGTCACCATGTGAACTTATCAAATTAGGGGGTGGTTTGACACGTTGTTGATCATGTCGTCAGTTGGAGTGCAACTAATAAGGGATTTGTCCACTTTATGACAGGGAAGGACATCTGTCCCTTGATTGAATTAGACTTAGTAAATACATTTCCATGCTTAGTTGTTACACATATGATGTTTTTAACTACCTGGATAAGTTTCATTTGATGTGTTTAGCAATTGGATTAATGAAATGTGATGTATTCATATTATTGGTTAGTCTTTTTTAGGGAGTCAAGAAAACAATGATAGGTATATACTAGATTTACATGTACCATGTCTACTGGTCTCTCTATGTCATGGATAAAGGGATTATATAATATACATATGGTGTATCTGATACATCTTGTGGATGTAATGCCCCAACCCCAGTTACCCATAGTCGGTCCATTATTACATAATATTGTCATGATCACATAATATCAAGTCTCAAAATACCGATTAGTTTAGTAGCCTTGGAAACACTAGATACATTAATAACGTTTACATTACATCATAAAATGAAAACTACAACAACATATTGTCTCTATAGACCACACTCATATCCCCTCATACTATCCCTGCAGGTCATTTATAAAATACTTCTTCACATCCTGGGAAAAATAAAACATAGAAAGGGGTGAGCTCAGATACCCAGTAAGGATAACAATATAGTAGAAACTTTCATAAATAAGCATAAACATTTAAGGCAATATGTAACAAAAAAAGCCTTTTAAACTTGAACTTCAGAATAATATGGCAGAAATAAAATGAAATAATGTCATTTACTTATTCACATGGATATTCCACTAGTCGAATAATCACATTCAATATCAATAACCACTTTCATAATGATGGAATGCATAATGCCAGACTATCATAACCACATAGTCAAGGCCTTGGGCCAAGACTACAAATAAGATTTTTTCAAGGCCTTGTGTCAAGACACTAGTTTGTCTCATGATACCTACCAATGCATCGAGGAGATATAGTGGGCTCCACTCGTCACTTATTAAGTTCAATGCATTACTCATATGAACAGGTTTAAACATAACATAAACATTCATATTAAAACTAGCATACAAAATGTCAATACTTTCTCCATAAACCATGAATGGTATAAAAATAACACATCCATAGTGAAACATATCACAAAACCTTCAATACAATATGGAAGTTTTGTATCATAATAAATCAACTTCAAATAAGCTTAAAATCCATCAAAGGATGTTGACATAGATGAAATCAAAACTATTTGAGAGAAATATGTCTTTTTTTGAAATCATTTAAAAGTCACATAATTATAAAATAAAATATTTACTTTGAGAATATTCTTATTATCTTGTAAGGGAAGCTTCGATGATTTTATAATGGCGTAAAATATCCACACCCACCGTATAAGTTAAAAAAACATTCTTACCTTAATTTTGTCGAAAATGATAAAAAGGACCTCATTTGGAAAACGACAGAAAGATTCCTTTATAAACTTCTTATAAAAATTCAAAAAAGGGTATAAATGACTTTAACCAATATTCTTTAAAATAGTAGGAATGTTTTGAAATACATTTTTAAGAAACATGGATGTGGATGATAAAGAGGTCCTAGTAGATAATTACGTATAAATAACCTCGGATAATGAAGAGATTGTGAAATAAACCCTTACCTTGTACTTTTCCTTGATTGAGGGTAGTTTAACCTCCTGTATAATGGTGAAATAATTTTTATTAAATTATAAAAGAATCATATACATTAATATGATATCATATATGATCTTTTAACATTGATTTGTTAATAATATCTTAGTATTATCATCGTTTCGGGTGCTAACTTGATCATTTTCTTTTATATTTTTTGTTACATAAGTCGTGTTTGTTATGTATAGGTTGTATCTTATTCATATACAGAATTATATAAATCCCTTAAACTTTATTTTTTACCATAAAATGAAAATTAATCTTGAATGGATACGATGGGGAATGAATCTCGTCGCGTTCGTGGAGACGGTAGTCCGTACGTACGTATGAGCGAAAATATCATTCTTTTGATATTAAAATAATATATAATTGGATGGTATATCATATATACATAATCATTATTGTGTTATTTTTATTATTTACATAAATTACACATCATTATCATACCCATCCACATAATAGTGTATTGAATGACAATTACACCACGACGTGGAGACGGTAGGCCGTACGTACGCATGTATGGTGACATGTCATTAAAAGGATGGATAGAATACTGAATATGGTTGTACCATATTTATAATAACATCAAAATATATAGAAGATACTGTAGTTATTATTTTACAATGGAAATTACAAAGAAAGAAGAAGTTGAAGAAGAAAGGAACTTGAAAAAGGGTGGTGAAAACATTACCTCTTTTTCGGGTTCTTCCTTTTGATTTGATCAAAAGGGCACCTTAGGTTGGCTTTATGATCAAACTAATGCCTCTATATTGAATTCAGGAAATTTGAGAGAATATTTGGGTAGGTTTTTTCTGAACCAAAAGGCTTTTAAGGTGTGAATAATTGGTTATAAGTGGTGTCCTTTTATAAGGGGGAGGAGGGGCTCTTTAGGAATTACTTACACTATTATTTTATAATAAATTCATATTCGGTTTCTAATGGATCCAAAGTTTATTATTCAAGGTCTAAGGTGGGTATGGGTCTAAATAATTTCAACCAATAGATTTTAAACAGGTTTGGGTCATTATATTAACCTTATCTTTTAGTTTTAACTCTTAGTTAATTAGTTTGACATTTACCATGTCACTTTGTATTTTTATATTATATAGTTAATAAACTTAATATATACATCCAAGAGACCCCCAAGTGGTCCATTAATGATACACCTATCATGATATAAGTCCTTTGGCCGAACCTTAGATTTTTAGAAATAGAATATCAATTAATAATATTATATTTGTTTTAAAAACTCTTTTATGTCAATTTTGACACTATTTAATACTTAATTTTTGTTAAAGTCTTAAAAACTTTATTAATTCAAATAAAATTCATTTAAGAAATAAAAATTTTAATATTAACCAATAAAATTCTTGTATGTCATCAAAACTTTTAAATTATATTTATTTTAACATTTATAATACCAATTATTTGATTCTTTCATTAATAAGGAAAATACTGCATCATTATTGTGTCATAAATAAATTTAATTATTCAATGTGTAAAAATTACAAATAGAATACCATTATGTAGGAAATGTTTTTATCTTTCTAATTAATATTTATAGTTGAAAATATAACATATATAACACTATGTAAAAATTGTTTTTCCAAAATATATATGCTTATGTCATTTTTGTATTTACTTTAACTTAATTAATATAAAGTGTCCTTATCACCTACAAGTGGATCCATGAGGTCCGAAAATCAACCCAAATATGTCCATGGTCGGACATGTATCAACCAATAATTTCAGGACACATTTTAGGGTAATTTATTATTATTATAATAATATTTTTTACCCTTATTTACCGGATTTACCCTTTAAGCATGGTAAATAAAATATTTACCTAAGTAATTATTCAAAATATCTAAAAATAAAACTGACCTATTTATACAATTTGGACCTCATGATTCTAAATATGTAATCTATTTTTCTAAATTCAAAACATATAAGTGACATAAATTAATTTAAAATTAATTCCCGCTGTCAAAACAAAAAGCGTGTTTTTAAGAAATAATAACTATCAAAAGATTGACACTTGTTTATGTCCGGTTTAATTGTGAAATTATGTCCAATGACCATCATTTTATTAAATGGTAAAAATATATTCTAAATATACTTTAAAACCACTCAAATTCATAATTTATCACTATTAATTATTTTGATTAAAAAAGTTGTTTTTAATTAAAATTTAGTAATTTTCACTATTCAACAAAAATATAAAAGTAATCTAAAAAGTACCAAAATTTCACCCTAGGATATTTTCGATATTATGAATCCAAAAATGAAGTCCATTTTGAGAGATAAAATTTATAAAATTTTAAAAAGTTGGTATTACTATTCATAACGGCTACTTTGATTGGTCGTGGTGTGTTAGAATCTTGAAGTTGTGTACAACACACGCTACTGTGTTATTCAAAGAGAATCGTACCGTGGAAGCTTGGGGTGTTACATTCTACCCTCCTTCAAATAATTTCGTCCTCGAAATTTCTAGAATACTACTGCATGAAAAGGCTCGGGTGGTTCTTCATCATAAGTTCCTCGGGTTCCCACATAGCCTCTTCCATCTTATGGTTCCTCCATAGAAATTTTACCAGAAGAGTCATCCGGTTTCTTAGCACTTGCTCTCTTGTATCAAGAATCTTGAAAGGCTCTTCGTAATAAGATAGATTGGGTTCTAGTTCTACTTCCTCATAGGTGAGTACATGCATTGGGTCAGGCATGTATTTTCTCAATAGTGATACGTGGAACACATCGTGAACTTTGGAAAGACTTGGCGGCATTTCCAAATGGTAAGCTACATTCCCAATTTGTTCTAGGATTTTGAATGGTCTGATGTACCTGGGACTCAATTTTCCCTTCTTACTGAAATTTATAACACCCTTCCATGGAGATACCTTCAAGAAAACATGATCTCCTACCTGAAATTCCAAATACTTACTTCGGTTATCAGCATAGCTCTTCAGCCTACTTTGAGCTACTTTGATGTGGTTTTGGATTACCTTCACCTTTTCCATCGTTTCCTCCACCAGTTCTGGGCCTACAAGTTTTCTTTCACCAACATCATCCCAACAAGTTGGTGTGCGACATCTCTTTCCGTATAATGCTTCATATGGTGCCATCTGAATACTTGAATGGAAGATATTGTTATAGAAAAATTCTACCAAAGGTAAATATTAATCCCACATACCCTGATAGTCAAGTGAGTATGATCTCAACATGTCTTCTAAGGTTTTAATAGTTTGTTCCGATTGTCCATCTGTTTGCGGGTGGTAAGCAGTGCTCAAATGGAGTTCAGTATCCAGGGCTTTCTAAAGACTTTTCCAGAATCTTGATGTAAAACGGGGATCACGATCTGAAACAATTGATAGGGGTACTCCATGAAGTCACACAACTTCATTAATATATAGTCTTGCTAGATGTTCAAGTGGTAAATATTCCCTTATAGAAATAAAATGTGCTGACCTGGTAAGACGATCAACAATGACCCATATTGCATTGTTCCTTCTAGGAGTCTTTAGTATTCCCATGACAAAGTCCATCGTGATATTATCCCATTTCCAATCAGGTATGGGAAGAGGTTTCATGACTCTTCCAGGCTGTTGCCTTCCAGTTTTCACTTGTTGACAAACAATACATCTTGACACAAAATTAGAAATCTCCCTCTTCATGTTGTCCCACCAAAAATGTTCCTTCAAATCTCTATACATTTTGGTTCTCCTAGTGTGTATAGAGAAATTGGAACTATGATCATCATCCAAAAATTCCCTTTTTATATCAGGTATATCGGGAAAACAAAGTCTCTTCCTATATTTCAAAATTTCATCTTCTTACACAAAGTCACTCAATATCCCATCATTCACAGCTTTAATCTTATTTTGAAACTCTTCATCATCGGTCTAAGAACTCTTTATCCTTTCTAGTAAAGATATATCGGCAACCATTTGAAAAATTATTGATGTTTCACCTTCCATGGTGATTTCTATATCCATCTTTACTAAATCCATGAAAATAGGATCCCTTTAAACTCTCATCTTGTTCAAAAATCCATGATCCTTTCTGCTCAAAGCATTTGTAACCTTATTTTCCTTCCCCGGGTGGTAGTGTATCGTGCAATCATAATCCTTTAGTAGTTCAATCCATCTCCTTTTCCTCATGTTGAGTTCTTTCTGTGAGAAAATATACTTCAAACTCTTGTGATCAGTATAAATCTCACATTTCTCACCATAGAGATAGTGTCCTTATATCTTCAAAGCAATGATCACATCTGCTAACTTGAGATCATGAGTAGGATAGTTTTTGTCATGAATTTTCAACTTTCGTGATGCATAGGCAATAACCCTATCATTCTATATAAGGACACAACCAAGTCCTTTATTCGATGCATCACTATAAATAACCAACCCATCATTCCATGATGGTAGAGTCAATATAGTATAATTGACTAATATTATCTTCAGTTCTTCGAACCATTCTTCACACTCTTTTTTCCAAACAAATTTAACCCCTTTATGTGTGAGCTTTGTTAATGGGTTAGCCAACCAGGAAAAATTTTGGACGAAACATTGATAATAACCTGCCAAACCAATAAAACCGCATACCTCAGTTATACTCATCGGTGCTGGACATTCTTGGATTGCTCTTGTCCTAGAAGGATCAATAGAGATTCCATCCTTAGAGACAATATGGCCAAGAAAAAAAATCTCCTGAAGCCAGAATTCACACTTGCTAAACTTCCCATAAAATTCATGTCTTCTCAGAGTCTTCATGATAATGCACAAGTGATTTTCATGATCTTCATAGATTTTGGATTATACCAAGATATCATCAATAAAAACCACAACAATGTCATCAAGATATTCCTTGAAAACTCTTTTCATTAGATCCATGAAAACATAGGGTGAATTAGTGAGCCCAAAAGGCATTACTGTAAACTCGTAATACCCGTACCTGGTTCGAAATGCTGTCTTCGGAATGTCTTCCTTATTCACACAAAACCGATGGTATCTAGATCGAAGGTAAATATTTGAAAAGTATTGATCTCCATGAAGTTGGTTGAATAAATCATCAATGCGAGGTAGGGGATACTTGTTCTTTATTGTTATAGCATTGATCTCCCAGTAGTCGATACATAACCTCATAGATCCATCTTTCTTCTTAACAAAAAGGACATGGGCTCCCCATGCAGAAACACTAGGGTGAATAAATCCCTTATTACTCAATTCCTTTAGTTGTTTCTTTAGTTCAACTAATTCCACAGTGGCCATTCTATAAGGGTTCTTCGATATGGGCCTTGAACCAGGAATTAAATCAATGGAAAACTCAATTTCTCATTTGGGGGGATGTCCAGGTAAATCTTCCGGAAACACATCTACATATTCTTTCACAATAGGTACATCCTCTATTTGAACATTCCTTTAATTACCCACAGTTATTTCATTCTCTTCCTCCCCAATAATTTAATTTAGTTGAGCTATTGGGGGTGGATCTAGATAAGAATTAGGTGGTGACGATTCTGCTCTAAATATAAGGTGTTCTTTATCATCGTCATCAAAAATCATAACCTCCTTCTTCTTTCAATAAATCTTCGTATCATGGTCTGAAAGCCAATCCATACCAAGGATTATATCAAACTCAATAATAGGTATGATGATGAGATCATCAAATAAAGAAAATTTATATGCTCTAATGGGAACGGATTCAAAAAAATTTGTTGCGATGATACATCCCTTAGGAGTTTTAACTGATAACTCCCCTGTTAGATCAAATTGGAAATATCTAATTTTCTTAGAAAACTGGGAGGATATGAAATAATTCGATGATCCAGAATCAAATAATGCATTTCCTAAACTTGAGGAAACCATTAAATTACCTACCACCATGTCTTTCGGAGCTTCTACCTCAGCAGTAGTGATAGAATAAGCTTGGCCTTGATCCCTTGGCCTTTTCTGAGGTAATTTCCCCTGACACTTAGAACATTTATTTCCATAATGTCCCATCTCCCTGCAGTTGTAGCATTGAACATCAGTAGCTTCTTTATTCCCCTTGCAATCACAATCTTGGTGGCCTTTTTCACCACACTTTTAACAGACACCCATTCCTTTCAAACAAGTACCAGGGTGTTTCTTCCCACAATTACTACAGGATGGATATTCAACTTTTCCCTTCTTCCCCTTATTTCCATTTCCAGATTGATCAGAAAATCTCTTCTTCTCTTGCTTTTCTTTAAAGTCATAATACTTAGAGAATTATTTTTCTGTCTTGATAGCACATGAGACAATATCATCATACAACGAGAAGGTTTGTGAGGCTAATGCTCGACAGAGAAACAGATTTAACCCATAAAAGAAATTATCAATCTTACTTCTTGGGTTATGTATATAATCTACCGCATACCTCACTAACCTTGTAAAGTTAGCCTCATACTTTGCGACACTCTCATCCTCCTTTTGCCTCAGACTCAGAAATTGCCCTTCCATATCTGCTCAATGGTCACGAGGAAATTATTTTTCTAAAAATAGCTCTTTGAACTCCCTCCATTCCATATTTGATACTTCATAATATTCCTTCATGTTTTGAATCAATGACCACCATTGGTCAGAATCTCCAATGAGGCGGTAAACTGCCATGATAACTTTTTCCCTTTCACTACTCCCCAAGGCATGGAATATTTTCTCTAAGGAATTTATCCATTGCTCAGCTACTAAGGGATTTGTACTCCCATTGAATGTTGGTGGTTGTTTCCTCATGAATCGATCTAACATTGATCCTCCACACTGTGGATCAGGGTGCTCCATAAGGGTAAGGTTATTATTCATAACCTAAGTGAGTTTTCCCAGTATGGTGATTAGCTAATCAGCACCAGTTGCATCACCAGCTCAACTATAATTATATTGATCAGGAGGGAAATCCCTACATAGAGTGTGTGCATTGATATGGTTTTCATTCCTTCCACTAAGTGCCATTTCTAAAAAATGGCATAAACTAGATCAGTTTATGAATCAAAATACATAATTCCATACTTGTAAAACACTTAACATAAATTTAACTATTTATGGATATAATCCATAATCATAAAAAAATGTTTTCTTGGGGGATGTATATACTCATAAACCCTTCATAATGATTTGTTAAAAAAATTAGAATTATCCTAAGCATATCCCATGGGAGTGTCGTAACCAAGAGTGCAGCAAGGCCCGTTGTCGTGCACCAGTTCCCGTTCGAGTCTAGCTCAAAGCGGTGTTTTTGGGTTTTACCCCTAGGTACATATGTTCCAGAGCCGCCACTACCTGCTCGTATCCATACAGGGATTTATTTCTCAGAAAACTCACAAAATTTCTACAATACCAAAATTCTAGGAAGTTCTTCTATACTAATCCTCAAAGTCCATGTTAGGTCTATGTGATCTAATCAGATTTTATCTAAATCGAGCTTCCAAAGATTGTACTAAACTTACTCTGATACCAACTATAATGCCCCGACCCCAGTTACCCAGATTCAGTGCATTATTACATAATATTGGTGTGATCACAAAAGATCAAGTCTCAAAAGACTGATTAGTTTAGTAGCCTTGGAAACACTAGATATATTCATAACGTTTACATTACATCATAAAATGAAAACTACAATAACATCTTGTCTCTATAGACCACAATAATATCCCCTCATACTATCCCTGCAGGTCATTCATAAAATACTTCTTCACATCCTGTGAAAAATAAAAAATAGAAAGGGGTGAGCTCAGATGCCCAATAAGGGTAACAATATAGCTGAAACTTTCATAAATAAGCATAAACATTTAAGGCAATGTGTAACTAAAACAAAATCCTTTTAAACATGTACTTCAGCATGATATGGAAGAAATAAAATTAAATAATTTCATTTACTTATTCACATGGATATTCTACAAGTCGAATAATCACATGCAATATCAATAACCACTTTCATAATGATGGAATGCATAATGCCAGACTATCATAACCACATAGTCAAGGTATTGTGCCAAAACTACAAATAAGATTTTTTCAAGGCCTTGCGCCAAGACACTAGTTTGTATCATGATACCTACCAATGCATCAAGGATCTATAGCAGGCCCCACCCATCACTTATTAAGTCCAATGCATTCCTCATATGAACAGGTTTAAACATAACATAAACATTCATATTAAAACTAGCATACGAAATGTCAATAATTTCTCCATAAACCATGAATGGTATAAAAATAACACATCCATAGTCAAACATATCACAAAACCTTCAATAAAATATGGAAGTTTTGTATCATAATAAACCAACTTCAAATAAGCTTAAAATCCATCAAAGGATGTTGACATAGATGACATCAAAACTATTTGAGAGAAATATCTCTTTTTTTTAAATCATTTAAAAGTTGCATAATTATAAAATAAAAAATTTACTTTGAAAATATCCTTATTATCTTTTAAGGGAAGATTAGAAGATTTTTTAATGGTGTAAAATATCCACACCCGCCATATAAGTTAAAAAACATTCTTACCTTAATTTTGTCGAAAAGGTTAAAAAGGACCTTGTTTGGAAAACGACAGAAAGATTCCTTTATAAGCTTCTTATAAAAAGTAAAACAAGGGTATAAATGACTTTAACCCATATTCTTTAAAATATTAAGAATGTTTTGAAATACATTTTTAAGAAACATGGATGTGGATGATAAAGAGGTCCCAGTAGATAATTACGTATAAACAACCTCGAATAATGAAGATATTGTGAAATAAACTCTTACCTTGTACTTTTCCTTGGATGAGGGTAGGTTAAACTCCTTTATAATGGTTAAATAATTGTTATTAAATTATAAAATAATCATATACATTAATATGATATCATATATGATCTTTTAACATTGATTTGTTAATAATATCGTAGTATTATCATTGTTTCGGGTGTTAACTTGCTCATTTTCTTTTATATGTTTTGTTACATAAGTCGTGTTTGTTATGGATAGGTTGTATCTTATTCATATACAAAATTATATCAAGTCCTTAAACATTATTTTTAACCATTAAATGAAAATTATTCTTGAATGGATACGATGGGGAATGAATCTCATCGCGTTCGTGGAGACGGTAGTCCGTATGTACGCACGAGCGAAAATATCATTCTTTTGATATTAAAATAATATATAATTTGATGTTATATAATATATACAGAATAATTATCATGTTATGTTGATTATTTACATCAATTACACATCATTATCATACTCATCCAAATAATAGTGTATTGAATAACAATTACACCACGACGTGGAGACGGTAGGCCGTACGTACGCACGTATGGTGACATGTCATTCAAAGGATGAATATAATACTGAATATGGTTGTACCATATTTATAATAACATCACAATATATATAATATATTTTAGTTATTATTTTATAATGGAAATAAAAGAGAAATAAGAAGTTGAAGAAGAAAGGAACTTCAAAGAGGGTGGTGAAAACATTACCTCTTCTTCGGGTTCTTCCTTTTGATTTGATCAAAAGGGAACCTTAGGTTGTCTTTATGATCAAAATAAGGCCTCTAGGTTGAAGTGAGGTAATTTTAGAGAATATTTTTGAAGGGGATGGCCGAACCAAAAGGCTTTGAAGATGTGAATATTTGGTTAGAAGTTGTGTCCTTTTATAAGGGGGAGGAGGGGCTCTTTAGTAAAAACTTAAAGTATTATTTTATAATAAATTCATATTCGGTTTATAATAGCTCAAAAGTGGATTATTCAAAGTCTAAGGTGTATATGGGTCGAAATACTTTCAACCAATAGATTTTAGACAGGTTTGGGTCATTATATTAACCTTATTTTTAGTTTTAACTCTTAGTTAATTAGTTTGACATTTACCATGTCACTTTGTATTTTTATATTATATAGTTACAAACTTACTATATACATACAAGAGACCCCCAAGTATTCCATTAATGATACACCTATCATGATATAAGTCCTTATTCCGAACCTTAGATTTTTAGGAATATAATATCAATTAATAATATAATATTTGTTTTAAAAACTCTTTTATGTCAATTTTGACACTATTTAATAATTAAGTTTTGTTAAAGTCTTAACAACTTTATTAATTATAATAAAATTCATTTAAGAAATAATAACATTTAATATTAACCAATAAAATTCGTGGATGTCATCAAAACTTTCAAATTATATTTATTTTAACATTTATAATACCAATTATTAGATTTTTTTCATTAATAAGGAAAATATTGCATCATTATTGTGTCATAAATAAATTTAATTATTCAACGTCTAAAAACTATAAATAAAATACCATTATGTATGAAATCTTTTTAGATTTCTAATGAATATTTATAGTCGAAAATATTACATATATAACCCTATTTAAAAATTTTTTTTCTAAAAGATATATGCTTATGTCATTTTTGTATTTACTTTAACTTAATTAATATAAAGTGCCCTTATCACCTACAAGTGGATCCATGGGGTCCCAAAATCAACCCAAATATGCCCATGGTCTGACATGTATCAATCAATAAGGTTAGGACATGTTTTAGGGTAATTTAGTATTATTATAATATTATTTTTTACCCTTATTTACCGGATTTACTCTTTAACCATGGTAAATAAAATATTTACCGAAGTAATTATTCAAAATGTCTAAAAATAAAAGTTAAATGTTTACACAATTTGGACCTCCTAATTATAAATATGGAATCCAGTTTTCTAAATTCAAAACACAAAAGTGGCAGAAATTAATTTAAAATTAATTCCCGTTGTCAAAATAAAAAGCGTGTTTTTAAGAAATAATAACTATCAAAATATTGACACTTGTTTATATCTGGTTTAATTGTGAAATTATATCCAATGACCAAAATTGTATTATATGGTAAAACTATATTCTAAATATAATTTAAAACCACTCAAATTCATAATTTATCACTATTAATTATTTTGATTAAAAAAGTTGTTTTTAATTAAAATTTAGTAATTTACACTATTGCTCAAAATATAAAAGTTATCCGAAAAGTTCCAAAATTTTACCCTAGGATAATTTTGATATTTTGAATCCAAAAATGAAGTCCATTTTGATAGATAATATTTATAAAATTTCAAAAAGTGGGTATTACTATTCATAACGGCTTCTTTGATTGGTCGCGGTGTGTTAGAATCTCGAAGTTGTGTACAACACACGCTACTGTATTATTCAAAGAGAATCGTATAGTGGAATCTTGGGGTGTTATAGTGGAGGACATTTTTGTATATAGATATGAGTATATTTTATGGAGATCACACCAGATCCCTTAGTAGCTTGAGTAGCACTGATACTTTTCTAGAGGCCGCCCGTTGCTTACATATATGAAATAGAGATTTCATAGTTGTTGTCAATGCTGCTTGGTCCCATATGGCCACACAATTAGTCCCTTGGATAGGGATAAAAATTTCGACCAAGTGTTTGTTAAAAATTAAGAGTGTTTGATGAAAAACTATATTCAAAAGGGTTTGTATGGATTCACAAATAGTTGTGAAGTTATGCATAAATTCTCCATTAGATTTTAGTGCAAGTGGAATATTTTTAGATATGCACTAATATATATATATATATATATGATATTATGTATATGAAGTTTATATTTAATTAAATTCATTTGATTCATGTATTATAATGCATATATTATATACATGCAATAATAAATATATATATTTGATATATATTTATTTCTCCTTAATAGTTTTATTATCAGTTACAATCTATTTTGAATGGATTAATTGTCTTAACCACTCACTGAATGGGATTCAATGAATTATGGGAATAAATTTATATATAAACATTATTATGGCTGAAGTTCTTTCATTTAATGAAATGTTTCATGGATTCTTATATAAAGGGATGTGATCTCTTCTATTGTAGAAAAGTAATTATGAGCAAGTCACTCATTTCTCTCCTCCTCCCACATATTTTTTTATCATTGGATACTAAGGAACTAGCACCCCTTCATCATTATGATATCTTCATGATACGATCATAGATCCATTGGTCTGTTTACCCCCCTCTGAGGCAAAGTGATTTTGTTCACTACTTCGTGATCTTCCTCAAACATTCTCCTTCATCGAGAAAGTATAAGACTGTTGTTGTTGGTAATTTATAGGTATACTATTTATAAAGATTATTTAAGTATTGATTCTCAAAGATATATTTTTCTATGATTGGGTTATCTTCCACTTCATATGATCATATTATGTTCATAAAAAACCCATCACTAATCGCATTTAAAAAATATATAAATGTGTATAAATAAATCAAATTATTCTAAATACCTTTTAACAATGTTATTTTACTGATAATAAAACTCATCCTTTATCAACTCTAAAAATAAAAATATCTTACTTTTATCAATCCTAAAAAATTGATGATAAACATATCCTTTAATCATCACTTTTTTAGTGATAATAAAAGGAAACATTTATTAGCACTTCTAATTAGGGTTTATATAAGTAAATCTTTATCAGTGCTTTTAACTAATGGTAATAAAATAACCCACTAATAAAACATGAATTTGTAGTATATAAATTAATTTTATATAAATATTTATATAAAAAGAAACTAAATGGATTTAATAGTTATTTGATTATTGATATTTAAAATTTAATATATGACTTAAGTTTGAGTCATGTCACATGTGATGTTTCATATGTTTTTTTCCACCTCTTTCATGGGTTATTGATTTAATTTAAATTAAAAATATCTGAAGAAAAAATGGATGTGTTAATATTGATGGAAGAAGTAACATGAAATATATTAAAGTGAAAAAAAATTATAGTAGTGAGTAACCGACACATGGAATTAAAAAACATTGAATCCCATAGGCTCGTGGGCCGGCTTTTGACCATGTGGGTTTGATTTCATAGAAACAAGATTGCTTTTAAATTCCAATTTAGGTCTATTTTTTAAATGGTAAACAAAATTTAAATCTTAACCACTTCAATATCCATTGGCTTTATGAGAAAGATCACGAGCTCGGGCCAATTGATATGACTAGTTGGTGTTAGTCCTATTTTTTAAAATAATTTTTAAATTGAAACATTGATATTTTTACTAATAATCTATTCAAAAAAATAAAAAACTTTTATAGAATTTTATATATATGGACATGTTAACCAAGAAAAGATGTCAGTAGCCGATTTGGGAGAAATAAATAACAAGTCACAAGCAAATTTGTGGCTTCTAAATCCATTAAGCATTATAATTCTTCCATTATTTTTCTAATAAAATACATCAAAATATTATTTACAATCTCTCTAGTCATTCATTTTCATTGATACCATTAAATATATCAGTTTAAACAATGAAAAAAAACTATCCTTAAATGGTGTTTTAATTAAGAAATAAAAATAAAAATATTTATGAGAATTGTTATGGTAATTATTTTATAATGTATATTATGATATGATTAAAAATTTCTAGTCATTCATTACCATTATTGAAAAGGTGATTTAAATAATTTTAATCATTTAATGGGGTTAATAATAATGGTAACAATTGAAGAACATTTTTTTGATTACTTAATGTTCATAATTGTATATAATTAATATAACTATTAATTTAATATATCTATTTAAAAAAATATTAATTATATCATTATTATTCATGATCTTATCTAATTTTATACACAAAAAATTACAATTATTTAACAGTATTTACCTCATCCTTAAAAAATATGGGTCTGTGAGGTGTGATGCTCTCATTTTATGGTGATTCTCGTATTTTGGGAGGATAGGGTTTCCTACATATGGGGATTCCATACTATCTTGAATTTATACTCCTAGATGGAGGTTATTATTCCAATAGAAATCATGGATCGATGATGAATGTACTCTGTAGATCTGGTTCTGTTGATAGGTTGAATGAGATTCACAAATCCACCAAGAATGGTTATTGTAGGTATGTGATGGCATTGATTGAGGGTAATAGGACTCGATTAAACTCAATGGTGGTGGTATAAGTAAAGGGATATCACTGGTTTGAAGTAGTGGTGGCTAGGTTGAATGGTTTTTTTCACCCCTCAGTGGTTGCGATAGGTAGAAAATCTATGGTGGTCGATTTTGATATGGGTGATGCAAGTTGGACCGTGTTAGTTGACACTCAGGATGATCTTACTATGAACAAGGGATCTAGTTTTTGTTGCCTTTTATGTTAGTTTATGGATATAGATTCCAATCATATTTGGAAGAAGGGAAACATCACTCATGTCATTTCCAATGAGGATGCCATCATGGAGCAGATGAAACTTGGTAAACAATCTATTATTGACCGATTGATTCTTCTTTCTGGTTGTAAGCCATGGAGGATAGAGGATATTTTCTGTCATTTGTCCTATGTTTGGGGTTTTAATTCATGTAGGTGTATCTCAATTGGGGGTGGATTCTTTTATATGATTTTTCCTTTTGAGGATTTGCAGGTGAAGGTTTGGGGGTTTGGTTATATTTCATTCAATCCTAGCTATCTGCACATTCAAGAATGGAATTACAACTTCAATCCCTTTGATCATAAGAATTCTTCTGTTCAATTTGGGGTAATAATTTATGGCCTTAATTAGAACTTTTTTCACCCAATAATCCTTTATTATATTGTTATTTTTATTGGTATCTTAGTTAAAATTGATAAAGAAACTGAAAACATTAGATTTGGTCATTATGCACATGTATTAGTGGAAGTTGATCTCTCTTCAACTCTTGTTGACATTATCTTCATTTCATCTCTTAAGGATAAGTTCTCTTTAAGAATTGTGTATGAAAATGTCCTAGATTTTTGTTTTGACTATAAGTTTATTGGTTATAAGATATTCAACTTTATGAGGAATTTTTCTTGTGGCCTCTATCATTTGAGTGTACATTTGGAAAAGGATTCTCGTAGGTAGGGAAATGGGGCTCATCTTAATGATGCAAGGAGAAGGGGTCAGGGTCATGTTTCTAGATAGGCTTTGGGTGCCTTCAAACCTGATGATGTCATCACAAGGCATGGTTTGGGTCATGATCACCCTTCTGGTCAGGATTCAGGTCTTGGTCATCCTTCTGGACGGGGTCAGGGTGTTGATCGGCCTGTGAGGAAGACTTCTCTTGATATCCCTGAATCTTTAGTGTGGACTCATGATGTGCAGGTCAAAGATTCTATGTATTGTTCACATATTCTTCCAGGTTCCTCTCAATCTGGTGTTAAAAATATAGTGGGCCTTCCATTTTTTACCCACGGTGTTGTGCTGATGGTTTATCCTTCACAACATACTGAACAAGACTATAGTGTGTAACCACTAGCCACAGACTTCTCAGGACATGTTCCATAAGAAGATGGTGTTTAGTAGAGTGTGGACTACTATCAAGAGATTCATAATGTTTTTAGAACTTCTAAACTGCCTGGTAAAGGGAGTAATGTCTTGGATGATGAAAGTGAAAAGGTGCAGCCAATGTTTTTATTGGACACCACTTATCTCTGATCTATGAGCAGTGATGATCATGTTTCTTTTAAGGTTTTCTTTAAATGGAAAGGGGAAAATGGTTTGTAATGAAAGGATGCCTCTAGATCCTCCAAAAATAAGGTTTCAAAAGGATTATTCCAATATAACAAGGAATGTTTCCACCAAATATTCCAAGTCATCTTTGATTAAGAGGGAGCAAGATAGGGGTAGTGGGAATGGGAGGAGCAGTACAGGATAGAGGGAGGCTATAGAGAATGGGGGGGTCGGTAGGGTACACGGGTATGGGAGGGAACAATGTAGGGGTGGTATGTCACGACCCCCTCCCCACAAAGTGTACCCCTCCAGGGCTGACAATGTGATAAGGGAGATAATGACCCCCGAGTCCTACCTCCAGTAGGCCCCGGGTTGGCGACTAGCACCGAGGGTATAATACACACACTAATGGGAGGCATTACCCTCTAAGAGAACACATGCAAAAGAGAGAGATAGAATAGACTCCAACCAACTCCAACTCATAACTGAAAATATAAAAGAAACCCAAGTACATATATGAAATGTCATGAAAAAGTACTACAACTGAAAGGGAAAACTAAAAGTACCCAAAAGAAAGAAAAACGGCAGCGACCACAAGCCCGAACAGCTCCTCCTCCAACCGCAAGCTAGTAGTAACCATCTTGATCTCCAACCTGCTCCAAGTGACCTGAAAAACAGTTTATATGTACATAGGGTGAGTATAACAGTATACTCAGTAGGATCCTCCCCAAGACTCTCGTGCAAAAGTAAAGAAAGCATGCTAAAGCCCAGTGAACAACAAGTGAAACTAACTCATTATCTAAACAGGTATACTATGTTCCCAACCTCACCATGGCTACTCTCACCAAGTAACGCATACAAGAATATAGCATATAGTAAATAATATCAAGGGTACCCCGCTACTACTTCCCCACTGGTTTTCCGCTTTGCCCCAACGACATACGTCCTGTGCATCTCTCTCCAAAGGCTTGCCCGCAGACACCTGGGCTAAGCTCCACAATCTGCACCTCATGCACCACATAGGCTTGCCCGCAGACACCTGGGCGAAGCACCACACTGTCCTCACAACCAAAGGTAACCAGGTAATTTCTGGGATCCACCACAGCTCGCATAACGTGTATCATACGTCGGGTATAATACCTCAAGCCATTACAGCCCATACTCCGAGTAAGGATCCTCAATCCATCACAGCCTATACACGTTACACCTATAGTAGTCCATAGGGTACTATATCCAGAATATATGCGTGTGAATAACCACAAGCCATTACAGCCCTCTACACACATATATGGGGTAACTAACCGCTTGCCTCATGGCACAAGTATCTACCAAGAGAAGAGAGCGGGGCCAAAGGGGGTAGTCAGCCATTCAACCTCCCATCAGAATGTTGGGGAAAACACCCCCCCAGGGCTCAGAATCCCAGGGGTGTCAGTTGCCCTTACCGACAGGGTGTAGTAGCGTATAGAAACACAAAAATTACAGAATATATATAACTCACAACCACACTATGGGCATTACCTAGTCATAGGCACAACTGCAGCTAACGTCTCTCAAACTCCAGGCTGCTACTTCTAAGACTAGGTATCCTATAAGCACACAACCATTTGAAGAGCTTTATTAGATTACTCCATTCTCATTTTATCAATTCCACTGTACGTTAATTAATTATTTAAACATTAATTAACCATGAACAATTTACCACATTAAACTAAATTGGCATCACATTCAAAACTGCTCCTTTTTAGGATTCACATTACTATTAAATTCCAGCATCTCCATCCCCGTGGATTATCACCATTTAATCAAACATTCATTACAGAATTACTTTTCCACATTCCCAGGCATTCTAGAAAAACATCCTATGCTTCTAAACACAAAGGAGGCTCAACACGGTGAGTAGATATATTACCCGTCGAGTCTTTGCCGCCTATAGAAAGAGCATAGACCCATCCTCCATCAAGAGGCTAAACACGGAAAGCACATGGCATACCCCGCGTGTCTTTGCCTCCTTCGGAAAGAGGGTAAGCAAGACCAGATGCCTTGAGCAGTGGGGAAAAGTAAAGCAGATAAGCAACCAAACCAAACCACCAACATCAAACCATCACATTCATCTCATACCATCACCCTTGGTGTCCTCCCCGACACCCATATGCATAAACCGATGCATCTCGCCACACTAGGCGTCATCCGCTGCCACAACCACAAGTCTCCATGCCTCCACATATCACAACAGCCATCCAGGCTCACATCACAGCACAAGCAGCAGGAAAACAAACATCACAAAGTGGGCTCTCAGCCCTTTAACATACAAGAGGGTAACTCAGAACCCTTTTAGAAATTCCCACATAATCTGTTCTCTAATCCATATTGAATTAACAGATTCATTAACATGCCTCTTTATCTTTAGCCAATTATTTAACAAATAATTCCGGCTTTACATTCTTTATCATTTTCCATCATGAACGAGCAAAAAAATAAAGAAAATCATAGATATCACTCTATCTAGGAAAATATGAGGCAAACCGTTATCACGGTACAAAGTAACAACATACGATCAACCAATTCTTTTAATCTGGTTCAAGTATTTAATTAGGTCAATTTCATTGTGATCCAAAGAGATAAATCATGCTAATTCTACGATTGCACATATACAATTAGAGAAGCCATGAATCCCCTACCTCGAAGAGTTCTTGACGTCCTTTATCCACACAACGGGTCACAGTCCTCTTCTCCTCACGACAGCTGCATCCACCGGAGGATGCCACGGTACGACAGTACCAACCAACCCCAAGAAAACCCATTAAAACCATGGAGATTACATGCTAATATGGAAGGAATAACAAGAGAAGGTGATCCCCGAAGGAACGATGATAAAACATACCTTATATCAAAGAACGATCGACACAACTTGGTTGCATCAACAGAGCGGAACTGATCTGAGTAACGTTTGATTGTGAAACTCCTACGAGAATGATTGCAAGGTTCTAGCGTCTCATAGATGAGAACCAGGAGGAAGAACAACGAAGAATGATATCTCGTTCCTTTTAAAAAAAATTAGAGAGGCGACAGTTTAAGATCCGGTTTATTCTCCATTAAAAACGGATCGCATTAACCCACGCGGTTTGACCAAGTAAAAACATCCCGGCCTTAGGAATAATTAATATAGGATTTATGGCCTTTGAATCGGCCTTAAAGTCCTTAAAATAAGGTTTTAAAAGTATTTTACGTCAAAGAAAACGTCAATTTTGCGAAGCTGGAAACACTGTTCACATACTCAAAATTTGGCAAAGTATGGAATCGGTAGCTCTTATGGAGTCTGGAAACACTGTTCATTCGTGAAATTTGGCAAAGTATGGAATCGGTAGCTCTTATGAAGTCTGGAAACACTGTTCATTCGTGAAATTTGGCAAAGTATGGAATCGGTAGCTCTTATGAAGTCTGGAAACACTGTTCATTCGTGAAATTTGGCAAAGTATGGAATCGGTAGCTCTTATGAAGTCTAGAAACACTGTTCATTCGTGAAATTTGGCAAAGTATGGAATAGGTACCTCTTATGAAGTCTGGAAACACTGTTCATTCGTGAAAATTGGCAAAGTATGGAATCGGTAGCTCTTATGAAGTCTGGAAACACTGTTCACAGAACTAAAAAAATTGGCAAAGGAAAGAAAAGCTCACCGATAGAGCCTTACCGATAGAAACACAAGTCTACTGATAGATCCTCACTGATAGAAGTTCACCGATAGGACCTCACCGATAGAAACACTGTTCACTGAACCTCACCGATAGAAGTCCACCGATAGGACCTCACCGATAGAAACACTGTTCACTGAACCTCACCGATAGAAGTCCACCGATAGAACCTCACCGATAGAAACACTGTTCACAGAACTAGAAATTTTGCAAAGTGTTAGCCGAGCTACTGCTGGACTGCGGCTACAAGTATACCGAGCTATCAGTATGTCGTGGCTACCGGTAAACCCAGCTACTGGTAGGATGTGGCTACCGGTAGACCGAGCTACCGGTAATCAGCAGCTACCGATAGACCGAGCTACCGGTAATCAGCAGCTACCGGTAGACCGAGCTACCGGTAATCAGCAGCTACCGGTAGACCGAGCTACCGGTAGGCAGCAGCTACCGATAGACCGAGCTACCGGTAATCAGCAGCTACCGGTAGACCGAGCTACCGGTAATCAGCAGCTACCGGTAGACCGAGCTACCGGTAATCAGCAGCTACCGGTAGACTGAGTTTCCGGTAGGCAGCAGCTAGGGGATAAGTCACCTTGTCCTCCCGGAACACCTCCAACACCACATTTTCACAAAGTAATGGACCAGGGAGGTCCGGGCCATTACATTAGATACCTCTCAAAACATTCTCGTCCTCGAGAATTAAAAACCAACCTAGAAGAAAAGAGGGGTCCGAACAACCACCCCATAAGATACCTCTCAGGGGAAAACCACCATGAGTTGTTCGAAAGCTGGAACAAAACTCTGACATCCGAGAGTATGGAAACAAATAATCCATAACCAAACAATTCAAACATAACATCACATCAAAGGTACATAAATAAAACATGAAAGGTCTAACCATAAAGGAAACGTCATTACATGTAAAGAGTTAAACATTAAACAACTCTGGGTACTGAGCACGTATCTGTGACTCACGCTCCCAGGTACTCTCCTCCATGCCACCGTGTCGCCACAAGACACGAACTAAGGGGATAGAACGCCCACGCAACACCTTCTCCTTGTGGTCTTGGATCTCCACAGGTCGCTCCTTGAAGGTTGCATCATCGTCAATATCGATCTCTCCCCAATCGATAAAATGAGATTCATCATGAAGATAACGACGGAGCTGTGATACATGGAAAACATCATGTATCCGACTCATCTGAGGGGGAAGTGCTACTCGATACGCCACAGATCCAACACGAGCTAACACCTCGAAAGGCCCAACAAACCGGGGAGAAAGCTTACTTCCACGACCAAACCTTCGCTGCCCACGACGGGGAGTCACCTTTAGAAACACATGATCCCCAACATTAAACTCTAACGGTCTCCTTCTTTGATCAGCATATGATTTCTGACGATCCTGTGCTGTCTTCATCCTCTCACGAATCACCTGAACCATCTCTGTTGTATTCTGCACTAGTTCTGGTCCGAGGATTACTGACTCTCCGACCCCAGTCCAGCACAACGGAGAATGGCATGGCCGGCCATACAAAGCTTCAAACGGCGCCATACCGATGGTAGAGTGAAAACTATTATTGTAAGCGAATTCTACCAAGGGTAAGTGCTTCACCCATGAACCTCCAAAATCAAGAACACAAGAGCGCAACATGTCTTCAAGAGTCTGGATGGTTCGCTCTGTCTGACCATCCGTTTGAGGATGAAAAGCAGTGCTAAGGCATAGTTGAGATCCAAAAGCATGTTGGAGACCTCTCCACACCCTAGAGGTAAAACGAGGATCTCGATCAGAAATGATCGTCCTAGGTACTCCGTGAAGCCTCACCACCTCCTCCAGATACTGCCTCGACAAAACCTCCACTGAGCTCGACTCCTTGATTGCTATGAAGTGGGCCGATTTAGTTAAACGATCCACTACCACCCATATAACATCATGTCCTCCCGGAGATCGAGGTAAACCTGTAACAAAGTCCATTGAGATGTCCTCCCACTTCCACTGAGGAATCTCTATGTGTTGGAGAAGACCACCAGGAACACGGTGTTCGGCCTTCACCTTCTGGAAGACTAAACATCGAGACACACACTCTGCAACCATACGTTTCAGCCCAGGCCACCAGAACTGACTTCTTAAGGATCGGTACATCTTCGTCACACCAGGATGTACCGCCAAGGGTGAAATATGGAACTCTCCGAGAACGGTCTCGTGCATCGCCAAGGGAACAAAAAGCCTGCCATGATACAACACTCGGTGTTGTTCATCCTCCGACCAACCATCAGGGGCCTCCCCACAAACAACTCTGTCTCTCCAAACTTCCACCTCTAAATCACCCAACTGAGACTCTTCCACATTCTGCATCAGGGATGACTGCACCGTCATCTGTAAAAGACAACCTCTCCCCCCAACTTTTCCCATATCAAGATGTAAAGATGATAGCTCTTCCATCACTCTCCAAGAATCAACAGATTCACGCACAACATCACTACGTGACTTTCGGCTCAGTGCATCAGCAACAACATTTCTCTTCCCAGGTGTATACGATATTTCGAAGTCGTATTCCTGCCAGAACTCCATCCACCGACGCTGCCTCAAGTTCAAGTCACGTTGGGAGAAAACATACCTCAAACTCTTATGATCGGTGAAAACCACAAAGTGCTCACCTATGAGGTAATGTCTCCACAACTTCAGAGCAAACACCACGGCTGCCAACTCAAGATCATGGGTGGCATAGTTGCGTTCATGGGGACGCAACTGCCGAGACCCATAAGAAACAATGGACCTCTTCTGCATGAGAACACAGCCTAGCCCCAGATGTGAAGCATCACAGAAAACATCAAACTGGACTCCCTCCGCTGGAAGACAAAGGACTGAAGCACTTACCAACTTCTCCTTTAGATACTCGAAAGCTGTCTGACACTGATCAGTCCATATGAACGCTTGATCCTTCCTGGTCAAAGCTGTCAGAGGAGTCGCAACTCGGGAGAAATTAGCCACAAACCTTCTGTAATAGCCTGCGAGACCAAGGAAACTTCGCACCTCTGACACGGTCTTGGGGGCTGTCCAAGACACCACTGCTTCTATCTTTGAAGGATCCACAGATACTCCCTATTGGGACACAACATGTCCCAAGAAACGAACTTCTCGAGCCCAGAACTCACACTTGGACAACTTCCCAAACAACCGATGTTGGCGAAGAACTCCCAAAACGGCTCGTAGATGCTCTGCATGCTCCTCTTCTGATGTGGAGTATACAAGGATGTCGTCGATGAAAACCACAACAAACATGTCCAGGAATTCACGGAACACAGCATTCATCAACCCCATGAAAACAGCTGGAGCATTTGTCACGCCGAATGGCATTACAACAAACTCATAATGCCCATGACGACAACGGAAAGCAGTCTTCGGGATATCCTCATCCTTTACACGCATCTGGTGATATCCTGACCGAAAGTCTATCTTTGAAAACCAACTTGCACCCTTCAGTTGATCGAATAGGTCATCAATCCGTGGGAGAGGATAACGGTTCTTTATTGTCACTTTGTTTAAGCGACGATAATCGACGCACAACCGCAAACTGCCATCAGCCTTTTTCACAAACAAAACTGGTGCACCCCACGGTGACACACTTGGCCGAACAAAACCACACTGCAACAGACCGTCGAGCTGAATACGTAGCTCTCATAACTCAGAAGGGGTCATCCTATACGGAGACATAGAGATAGGAGACGCTCCGGGTTGTAGCTCGATCCCAAACTCGATCTCTCGTCGAGGGGGTAAGGATACAACCTATTCTGGAAAGACATCAGGGTAATCCTCTACGACCCTAGGAAATGCCAGTTGTTGAACCTCTGAAGAACTCAGCATCATCCCAGCCATCATGGATGATAAGGATGAAACTCGTCTATGACTCATCCGAGGATCTCTCTCACCAACAAACACTACTTCCTCTCCATCTTCATCAAAGAAAACGACCTTCTTCCAGTAGCAATCCACAATAGCCTGCACCGAATACAACCAATCCATGCCGAGGATGACATCATATGGTTTTATTCGTAAACATAGGAAATCTCCCCAAGAGCGGTGCTACCCCAACACTAGCTCACAGTCTCTACATACTTCAAACAAGCTAGCTCGACCTCCAACTGGCGTAGTCAACGCCAAGGGCACTGGAAGCCTCTCTACCTCAAGTCCCAAAGCGTGGACAAGGGTAGGGGATATAAAGGAGTGTGTCTCTCCTGAATCAAACAAGGCATACACCAAGGTAGAAAACAAGCAAAGGGTACCTCGGACGACGTCTGGCTCGCCTGGGGCTGGCAACGCTAGAGCATGAAGCTGACCACGACCACTTCCACGGCCTCTCTGAACCTGATGACGACCACCACCGCGGTCGCGCTCTGCTCTCTGAGGACGGGGAGTGTCATGGGGTTATCCTCTGCCTGCTCCATCTACCCTCGGGTGATCTAAAGCTGGTGCAACCTGCTGCTGCTACCTCGGCTGGAACTGCCTCAACAGAGGAACCTGGAGTGGAGCGCCTGGTGCACGATGACTGCTCTGAAAAGTCGGGCACTCCCGCTGCTGATGACCACGACCACCACAAGAAAAACAAACGCCTGATCCCTTGGCATAGGCCTGAGAGTTACTGCCTCCGGAGAAACGAGATGGGAAGGGCTGGGACCTACCCCCAGGTGAACGGAAACTCTTCTGCCCTGAAAACCGGGAACCCCGGACCACAGATCTGCTTCGTGAGGAATCATGACGATTCCCCTCTCGTAACGATCCGGTCCTGGTCAAAGTCCTCTCAACAACCTCTGCCCTCGCCATCACCTCAAGATATGTCTTCAGCATAAATGGGGTGACCTGGCGCTGGATCTCTGGACACAAAGCCTCCTCGAAATGCCTCACCCTGGCCTCCTCATCTGGTAACAGGTCTGAAGCATATCGTAGAAGGTTACTGAAACGAATTCCAAACACTCGAACACTGGAGCTCCCCTGTCGAAGGGTAAGAATCTCCTGGCGACTGGACGCCTTCGCAGTCGATGAAAGAAACTCGACTTTAAACCTGTCTCGAAACTCCTCCCACGAGATCGCTGACTCCTCACGATCCCCGAGGAACAAGAACCACCACTGTCTCACTGCTCCACGCAACATCGTCACAACCAAGGACACCCAGTGTTCCTTCCGAGCACGAATCGAACTGAAGCCTATCTCGACCTCCTCCAACCAGTCTTCTGTGACTGCATCTGAAACGGAGCCCTCGTACTTCTGTAGACTCTGGCGCTGAAACTCTCAGAGTGTCTTCCTCCAAGTGTCATCATCGTCAACCTCTACCCGGCGGCGATCTGCTGGAACAGCCTGCTGGGCACCTTCGGCGCAAACCTGATGAGGACGTCGACCTGGAGCCATACCTGTAAAATAACAACTATTAGAGCTCCTAATCCTGGAATATGGAAGACTCAACATTAATTAATTAATTATTTTGTTTTATTAATTTTTGGTTACCTATCCCAAGGTCTACCCATTCAAACACAGGCGCAAAGAATAATGATGCTTGATCCTTTCCTAGGTCTCTACCCTGCAACCAGTATCACTTTGTTTAGTAGCCACCGTAAACTTAAAGGTCCGTGCAATGGATCATAGGGGGCCCTGAACGCCTATGTCTCTGCCGGTCTCCAGTGTTTACCCCACTTGCTAAACATGAATGACATCGTTGCCCTACCATCCCATGCATCCTCACCTGTGCCTAACTCCAAACTCCATCCTATCCCTCAACCAGACCTCTGATACCACTCTGTCACGACCCCCTCCCCACAAAGTGTACCCCTCCAGGGCCGACAATGTGAGAAGGGAGATAATGACCCCCGAGTCCCGCCTCCAGTAGGCCCCAGGTTTGCGACTAGCACCGAGGGTATAATACACACACTAATGGGAGGCATTACCCTCTAAGAGAACAAATGAAAAAGAGAGAGATAGAATAGACTCCAACCAACTCCAACTCATAACTGAAAATATAAAAGAAACCCAAGTACATATATGAAATGTCATGAAAAAGTACTACAACTGAAAGGGAAAACTAAAAGTACCCAAAAGAAAGAAAAACGGCAGCGACCACAAGCCCGAACAGCTCCTCCTCCAACCGCAAGCTAGTAGTAACCAGCTTGATCTCCAACCTGCTCCAAGTGACCTGAAAAACAGTTTATATGTACATAGGGTGAGTATAACAGTATACTCAGTAGGATCCTCCCCAAGACTCTCGTGCAAAAGTAAAGAAAGCATGCTAAAGCCCAGTGAACAACAAGTGAAACTAACTTGTTATCTAAACAGGTATACTATGTTCCCAACCTCACCATGGCTACTCTCACCAAGTAACGCATACAAGAATATAGAATATAGTAAATAATATCAAGGGTACCCCGCTACTACTTACCCACTGGTTTTCCGCTTTTCCCCAACGACATACGTCCTGTGCATCTCTCTCCAAAGGCTTGCCCGCAGACACCTGGGCTAAGCTCCACAATCTGCACCTCGTGCACCACATAGGCTTGCCCACAGACACCTGGGCGAAGCACCACACCGTCCTCACAACCAAAGGTAACCAGGTAATTTCTAGGAGCCACCACAGCTCGCATAACGTGTATCATACGTCGGGTATAATACCTCAAGCCATTACAGCCCATACTCCGAGTAAGGATCCTCAAGCCATCACAGCCTATACACGTTACACCTATAGTAGTCCATAGGGTACTATATCCAGAATATATGCGTGTGAATAACCACAAGCCATTACAGCCCTCTACACACATATATGGGGTAACTAACCGCTTGCCTCATGGCACAAGTATCTACCAAGAGAAGAGAGCGGGGCCAAAGGGGGTAGTCAGCCATTCAACCTCCCATCAGAATGTTGGGGAAAACACCCCCCAGGTCTCAGAATCCCAGGGGTGTCAGTTTCCCTTACCGACAGGGTGTAGTAGCGTATAGAAACACAAAAATTACAGAATATATATAACTCACAACCACACTATGGGCATTACCTAGTCATAGGCACAACTGCAGCTAACGTCTCTCAAACTCCAGGCTGCTACTTCTAAGACTAGGTATCCTATAAGCACACAACCATTTGAAGAGCTTTATTAGATTACTCCATTCTCATTTTATCAATTCCACTGTACATTAATTAATTCTTTAAACATTAATTAACCATGAACAATTTACCACATTAAACTAAATTGGCATCACATTCAAAACTGCTCCTTTTTAGGATTCACATTACTATTAAATTCCAGCTTCTCCATCCCCGTGGATTATCACCATTTAATCAAACATTCATTACAGAATTACTTTTCCACATTCCCAGGCATTCTAGAAAAACATCCTATGATTCTAAACACAAAGGAGGCTCAACACGGTGAGTAGATATATTACCCGTCGAGTCTTTGCCGCCTATAGAAAGAGCATAGACCCATCCTCCATCGAGAGGCTAAACACGGAAAGCACGTGGCATACCCCGCGTGTCTTCGCCTCCTTCGGAAAGAGGGTAAGCAAGACCAGCTGCCTTGAGCAGTGGGGAAAAGTAAAGCAGATAAGCAACCAAACCAAACCACCAACATCAAACCATCACATTCATCTCATACCATCACCCTTGGTGTCCTCCCCGACACCCATATGCATAAACCGATGCATCTCGCCACACTAGGCGTCATCCGCTGCCACAACCACAAGTCTCCATGCCTCCACATATCACAACAGCCATCCAGGCTCACATCACAGCACAAGCAGCAGGAAAACAAACATCACAAAGTGGGCTCTCGGCCCTTTAACAAACAAGAGGGTAACTCAGAACCCTTTTAGAAATTCCCACATAATCTGTTCTCTAATCCATATTGAATTAACAGATTCATTAACATGCCTCTTTATCTTTAGCCAATTATTTAACAAATAATTCCGGCTTTACATTCTTTATCAATTTCCATCATGAACGAGCAACAAATTAAAGAAAATCATAGATATCACTCTATCTAGGAAAATATGAGGCAAACCGTTATCACGGTACAAAGTAACAACATACGATCAACCAATTCTTTTAATCCGGTTCAAGTATTTAATTAGGTCAATTTCATTGTGATCCAAAGAGATAAATCATGCTAATTCTACGATTGCACATATACAATTAGAGAAGCCATGAATCCCCTACCTCGAAGAGTTCTTGACGTCCTTTATACACACAACGGTTCACAGTCCTCTTCTCCTCACGACAGCTGCATCCACCGGAGGATGCCACGGTACGACAGTACCAACCAACCCCAAGAAAACCCATTAGAACCATGGAGATTACATGCTAATATGGAAGGAATAACAAGAGAAGGTGATCCCCGAAGGAATGATGATAAAACATACCTTATATCAAAGAACGATCGACACAACTTGGTTGCATCAACAGAGCGGAACTGATCTGAGTAACGTTTGATTGTGAAACTCCTACGAGAATGATTGCAAGGTTCTAGCGTCTCATAGATGAGAACCAGGAGTAAGAACAACGAAGAATGATATCTCGTTCCTTTTAAAAAAAATTAGAGAGGCGACAGTTTAAGATCCGGTTTATTCTCCATTAAAAACGGATCGCATTAACCCACGCGGTTTGACCAAGTAAAAACATCCCGGCCTTAGGAATAATTAATATAGGATTTATGGCCTTTGAATCGGCCTTAAAGTCCTTAAAATAAGGTTTTAAAAGTATTTTACGTCAAAGAAAACGTCAAATTTGCGAAGCTGGAAACACTGTTCACATACTCAAAATTTGGCAAAGTATGGAATCGGTAGCTCTTATGGAGTCTGGAAACACTGTTCATTCGTGAAATTTGGCAAAGTATGGAATCGGTAGCTCTTATGAAGTCTGGAAACACTGTTCATTCATGAAATTTGGCAAAGTATGGAATTGGCAGCTCTTATGAAGTCTGGAAACACTGTTCATTCGTGAAATTTGGCAAAGTATGGAATCGGTAGCTCTTATGAAGTCTGGAAACACTGTTCATTCGTGAAAATTGGCAAAGTATGGAATCGGTAGCTCTTATGAAGTCTGGAAACACTGTTCACAGAACTAAAATAATTGGCAAAGGAAAGAAAAGCTCACCGATAGAGCCTTACCGATAGAAACACAAGTCTACTGATAGATCATCACTGATAGAAGTTCACCGATAGGACCTCACCGATAGAAACACTGTTCACTGAACCTCACCGATAGAAGTCCACCGATAGGACCTCACCGATAGAAACACTATTCACTGAACCTCACTGATAGAAGTCCACCGATAGAACCTCACCGATAGAAACACTGTTCACAGAACTAGAAATTTTGCAAAGTGTTAGCCGAGCTACTGCTGGACTGCGACTACAAGTATACTGAGCTATCAGTATGTCGTGGCTACCGGTAAACCTCGCTACCGGTAGGATGCAGCTACCGGTAGACCGAGCTACCGGTAATCAGCAGCTACCGGTAGACCGAGCTACCGGTAATCAACAGCTACCGGTAGACCGAGCTACCGGTAATCAGCAGCTACCGGTAGACCGAGCTACCGGTAGGCAGCAGCTACCGGTAGACCGAGGTACCGGTAATCAGCAGCTACCGGTAGACCGAGCTATCGGTAATCAGCAGCTACCGGTAGACCGAGCTACCGGTAATCAGCAGCTACCGGTAGACCGAGTTACCGGTAGGCAGCAGCTAGGGGATAAGTCACCTTGTCCTCCCGGAACACCTCCAACACCACATTTTCACAAAGTAATGGACCAGGGAGGTCCGGGCCATTACATGGTAGGAATGGGAGGGGTAGTGAACGGTCTAGGGGCATGTAGGTGAGCTCAAGTGGGGTGGGGTATTTTCAAAAACAAGAAAAAATATGCATCATTTAAAAAACATTACGACAAAAAATATCGACATTTATTTACCTATGTTTATAAAGAACATCATAAAATGCGGTGTCACTAAATAGAGACCTTTATAAAAATCAATAAATTTGTGACTACTCATTTACCGATATTTTTTAGAAATATCGGTAAATAAACATCAGTAAATCATACCTCATTTACAGATGTTATTTTTAAAAAAATTTGAAATTCATAATTTTTCAAGTAGTTTTTTTAAATGATGCATATTTTTATTGTTTTTTTTAATACCCCACCCCACTCGAGCTCTCCTATATGCCCCCACCCCACCCATCACCCCCTCTCATTCCCTCTACCCCTACCTTACTCCCTCTTGTACTCGCGTACCCTACCTACCCCCTACCATTCCCTCTAGCCTCCCTCTCTCCCGCACTACCCCTCTCATTCCCACTACCCTTACATTTATAAATGTCACTATTTATTGATTCCTCATTTGCTGATGTTTTTTTGAAACATTGGTAAAAGAATTAGCAAGGTTTTAAAATGTCGCTAATTATTATTTTTAGTGATTTTTCTTCTATGTTTGTATTTTTCAAAAAAAATTACTTTTTTTTAATCAAATGATTTATTAAGGACATTTTATGTTATCCTTGACTCTTACAAGGATTGGAAGAAATTTATCTAGTGTTTTATGAAAGTTTCATTTTCAACATTCTTTATAAAAAATCAAAATGAATGTTTGTTTTAAACATATACAACTTTAATGAATTTTCCCACTTTTATAACCATTTTATGTTATCTATCATTTTCAACAAGTTTTCAATGGTTTGTGAAGAAAATTATTTAATGAGAATTCATATTAAATTCTTCACTCCTATTTTCTTTTATTCCCCTAAAGACTTGATTTTATATTAAAACTTATATTTTTGATGAATCAATGGTTATCTTTTATTAATTTTTTGGTCATTAATTTTCACTTGAAAATATTCACTTGCTTGTAATCATATTTCATCGAAAATTACATTTCTATTATATATCCACATTCTTTATATCATGGGTATGCTTATTTTCTAAACTATATATCATTTCTACATATGGGTTTTTACTATGAAGGTGATTTGATTGAAAAGGGAAATATTGATATTCCATATTCTTTACTCAATATAGATATTTATTGATAAGGTGTATGATTTTTGAATTAAATTGATAATTTAATATATGAGGAATGCATTGGACATGCAGATACGGGTGGGTCCCAGTTATAAATAAACCCCCAATGCATTGATAGGTCTCATGAGATAAACCAGTTGGAAATCCTTATTAAATGAGTTTTACTATAGACCTACCCTTATTTGAAAATATCTTGGTACATGGCCTTGATTGAGATGTCTAACATTATGTATGTAATGACCCACTAATTCTCATTGGATTGAGAGTACAAAAAGTCATTACTAGCCCTTAGGCAACATCCCCAAGGTGCCAAAGGGTGACAATAAATGCTGAAGGGTTTCAAAGTAAGTGGGGGACGATTTACCCTTTAATGACTAATGAAAATAACCCAACAGACCAACAAAAAATAGCTCACTATATGATGCATGAAATAAACTAAGACATTTTTATCATTATCTTTATAACAACAAACAAATGTATTCTATAGAAAAAGAAAACCCAATTTTAAAGTAAACAGCGGAATGAAGACAAATACTCAAAAATGACAAGAGGACTCTATACTCCACAAGCTCCATGCTCCAACATCACCAATTAGTCCAAATTATCATGACATGGTGCTAAAGAAGTGTGATACTTTACCTTTTCCCAAGTCCTAGAAGGTAGCATCTGCAAAAGAACAAAATCTCCAAAGCATGGGTGATTATATAACTCGGTATGTTTTGCAAATAACTTCCCTACTCACACCACTAGGATAGAATGGTTATCACATTATATAAAAAAGTTTATATAAAACAATTTAACAAAATAGTTTATAACCAAATATAAACAAGTTCGAAAACTAATTATAACCAAGTTCTAACAAAAGTAAATGAAACCAATTTCCAAAAATTTATTTTCCTAAAAATAACTAATCAAGGATTATAAACAAATTCTGGTTTTTATTTTGGTATACCCATTCTTTAGTTCAAAACACACCCACACATGCATGCTTCATCTCACAGTTCAATACTCATGAGTGGTCTCTCATCCAATTACCATGTGTCACAATGACACATGCCCCTGATCCAGGGTCACGCACCTTGTACCCCAATGGAACATATCCCTTATTCAGGGGCATGTTGAACATGAACTCACACAAAACCCAATGTATTCCAAGACCATTCCAAATAGCCATTTCAAACTATTTCAATAAAACTATACTTTTATTGAAAACTGAAGAATAAAAAAAAATTAAAACAACCATTTTCTTTCAATAAAACATATATTGTTTATTGAAAACATCTAACCAAATCCATGTGTCACAATTCCAAAAAATCCCCATTTTAAAATCCATATTTTAAAACCAATAACAAAAGAACTTTATTCAAAACACCCAATTTCCTATATTTCCCCAATTTTAAAAATCATCACAAAGAAGGGTTTCCAAAGATTGATAAACAACCAAATAACAACCAATTTAATAGATGATATTCAATTTTAAAGCATGACCATCATTTCTACTATGTAGAGTTAATAGAGAAGCCACCTACATCAAAGGTTTTGACAAAACGTGACAACGTATGAAGAAAGCTTTATAAAATTAGGTCGATTCTTCACAGAACCTCCTTAGATCTCTTATACAAAAAGATCAAGACCAAATATCAACTTATTTGGGATCCAAACTCATAGATATACCCATAAATAGTGTAGATCTTAGAAACCGAGAAGAGAGGAGAAGAAGATCTAAGTAGATATATGAAACAGATCAAGAACGATGAAGAACAATCACATACCTCAAGAATCCTGGTTCAAAACACCAAGGGAAGCCTTTGTATTGACTCTAAATCACTTGGGAGAGGTTCTTGTACCTTCAAGGAATAGAAATACTGAGTTATGACCACTTAGGAGAAAAAACAATCCACTTATAGGCAAAAAATTTTGAGATCCACTTTTTTAGGATCTATTTTAAACCATGCACACGGTTAGTTCGCACAGTTAGAAAAAATGTGTGCTAAATGTGTGTTAGCTACTACCTCGGAAGATCCTCACACGGCCTCCTCGCAAGGTCTCCCTAACCGTACTCACATTGTGATGAATCTCTCTACCTCAAATCTTATCTTGTGCATGGTTTCTACTAGGATTTCCGCATGATTTGGATAAACCATGTGTAGCCCTTGAGCCTCTCCCTTTTCCCACAAATCTTAGTGAAAGAGCACCAAACTCTCCCAACTTTCCCTCTTATACTTTATATCCATATAACACAAAGAAAGGGTTGTGTACCAGAAATAGGGGGTACTACATTCTCTCTGTCATCTTTATTTCCATCCCCAGAAATTAAAAAACCATTACTGCTCTGAAAGAGTTCTGGCCATTTCTCTTTCATTTCCTTCTCACGTTCCGAAGTCTCTTCCTGAATATGACCATGCTGCCATAAAAACCACACCAGACCAATGCTTTTTCCACACAATACATTCTCTTGACTATCCACAATCTCTACTAGGATATGAATCAATGAAGTATCCGGCTCTAGGTCAATGTGATCCCATCTAATAACATGGTCAGGATCAGGCTGATACTTTTTCAACTAAGATATGTGGAAAAAATTATGCACCAAAATAAACCATGGTGGTAATTCCAACTAATATGCCACCTCTCTAACTTATTACAGTATCTCAAATGGGAATATGTATCAAGGATATAACTTTCACTGCTTCTCTAAACGACGATGTCCAAGTCTTGGAGAGATCCTCAAGAACACATGATCACTCATGGAAAACGACAATGGCCTTTGATGATGATCCACATGAGATTTTAGATGAATCTCAGCCATCTCCATCCTCTTTCTAATCAACTAGATCTTCTATATTGTTTCTTGGACAAGGCTCGGCCCAACTAGTGAAGTCTCACCCATTTTCGCACAACACAGTGGATAATAACAAGGACGCACATACAATAATTCAAACGGAGCCATATGTATCAAGGCCTGATAGCTGTTATTATATGATAACACCATTAAGGGTAATTTATCCTCCCATTAGCCACCAAAATCCATTACACAAGCCCGCAACATGTCTTCCAACATCTATATCATCTGTTTGGATTTTCCATTCATCTGAGGATGATACGTTGTGCTCATATTCAACTGAGTTCCAAGGGATTCCTATAAGGATTTACATAAATGAGACTTGAACCTTGGATCTCTATCTAAGATGATTTACACTAGTACACCATACCTTTTACCACTTTTGGATATAGATTTTAGACAGATCTTCCTCCATATGAGTTTAACGAATTTGAATTAAATTGGACAACTTGGTAATCCAATCCACTATCACGCAAATGGCATCGTGTTTCTAAACCATTTTCGTAAGACCTACAAAAAAATCCATTTCTATCTACTCCCATTTCCACACTCGAATAGGTGAAGACTACAACATAGCTATGGGTCTCTGATACCTGACTTAATCCTACTGATAAATTAATAATCATGAGATGAACTCAACCACCTTCCTTTTCATGCCGCTCCACCAAAAATACGCCATCAATTCCTTATACATCTTCTGTGTACCTAGATGTACTGCCCATTTTGAATGGTGGTAAGCATGAAAGAGTTGCTACTGAAAATCCATAGGTACAATTTTCCTATATTTAAAACACAAAACTGGACTCCCATCAAGTTTCCAACCCCCAATAGTCTCCCTACCATTGAGTGTTGAACTCATATCCTGACATTCTGTATCATATTTTTATTCCTCTTTGACCATATTTACCAAATTAGGAACAAGCATAGATGAAAAGAAAACCACAACATCACCTCGGTCTTCACATTCCACATGCATGTTGGCTAGGACTAACATCAACTAACATTCATCTGAATCTTCTTTTCCCAACTAAGCATATGACTTTATGGTCAATTAATCCACCACTGAATTCCCTTTTCCTGGTGCATACATCAAGTCAAAGTCAAGCATTTAGAGATTCTCAATCCATATCCTTTTCCTCATACTCAAATATCATTGTGAGAAAATGTGTTTCAAGATTTGTGGTCTGTGAACACAGTAAATTTCTCACCAAAGAGAAAATTATGCCATATCTTTAAAGCATGGAAGAATGTAGCTAACTCCAAATCATGTGTTGGGTAATTATTTTCATGCACCCTCAACTGCCTTAAACCATAAGCAACCACATGGTTTCCTTTCATGAGAATATAGCCCAAACCTGATCCTGAAGCATTGCAGTACACCACATACCTTTGTCCTGATTCAAGATAAATCAAGATAGGTGCTGATTTAAGACGAACTTTTATTTCTTGGAAAGACTTATGGCATTCATTTTTCCTTTGTAATTGAGAATTCTTCTTTGTCAGAGCTATCATTGGAGAATCTAGTCATGATAATTCACACATAAAGAATCGATAGTAACCAAATAGACTAAGAAAACTTTGTATCTTGAATACATTCTTTGGTGGTTTCCACAAGATAATAGCTTCTATCCTTTCAAGATCAACAGAAATGTATTTCTCATAAATGAAATGGCTAAGAAAAATTACTTCTTGTATCCAAAAATAACACTTTGATAATTTGGAATACAAATGGTGATATCTCAAGATTTGTAACATTGTTTCAAGGTGTTCCTCATGGCCATTCCTTATCTTTGAATACACCAAGATGTCTTACACAAACACCACAAAAAAAGAGTCCAGATATCACTTAAATATATGATTCATAAAATCCATGAAGGTCATTGGTGAATTCGTTAGAATGAAATCCATGACTATATATTCATAGTGGAAATATATGCTTCTAAAATATATATTTGGAATATCTTCCTTCCGAACTCGAAATTGGTGATATCCTGATTGCAAGTCAATTATAGAGAACCATTGAGATCCCCTTAATTGATCGAACAGATCATCAATGCGTAGAAGTGGGTACCTGTTCTTTATCATAACTTGGTTAAGCTTATGATAATCAACACACAACTAAAGAGTTATGTATGATTTCTTCACGAACAAGATCGGTGCTGCCCATAGAGATGTACTTTTCTGAATTAAACCCTTGCTTTATATCTCCTCCAAATTCACTTTCAATTCCCATAACTCTATTGGTGTCATCCTATAAAATTTAAGGTAAATGGGACTGGTCCCCAAAATTATATCAATCGTAAACTCCACTTCTTTTAGAGGTGTTAACCCTAAGAAGTTTTTGGGAAGGAAATCTCATAATTGATCCAAAACTGCTTGAAATCTATTTTCCTTGATCTCTTCCATTGATTCCAAAGACAAATCCACCAACTGGTAAGATATCATTCCCACCATTGATGTCAAAAGCTCATTGCACCTTTCTTTACAACCCTCTCTCCTCTGAAGAGATGCTCGACGCTGTCCTCAGTTGTGAAACTGACTATTCTACTACAACAGTCAATGTGGGCCTTAAAAGTTTCCATCCAAACCATACCCAGGATTACATCATAGACATCTAATTCCAAGACTGTGAAGTCCCATTTCATCTCATCTCCATCAACAATTATTGCAAATTCTCTACACACAAAGGATTGACATTCTCTTTCCCTGAGAGGAGTTTGGAGTTTTAAAATAAAAGGCATCATTTCCAACATTAAACATAGAAAATAAATAGCATGATAAGTAATGAAAGAATGTGATTCACCGTTATCGAATATCACTTGCACAAAGGTATAATTCAAAATAATCGTACCTCTCACCGTAGATGGTCCAACCTGATCATCAACAATCATCTGCTCAGCTCTATACAGTTGCGTTATCGCTGCATTGTTCTCTTTATTGCCTTGTTGAGATTTCCATGGTTTAGGACTCATGGAATTTCTAGAATCACCATGGCTAGCTCTACTCTTCTGATGAGATTGATTTTGTTTTCCTCACCCTGTCGAAACATACGATGCTTGCAACACCTGAGAAGTGTCTTGATCACCTAACCTTGGAGCACTATGATAATAGTGCTGAAGATGCCTCATCTACTTACAGTTATGACATGACCTAGGTTGTTTTGTACACTCTCACTTTATGTGGTCAAACAAAACACACTGAAAACAACCTTATTTTATCTTGGCTTTGGAGGAAGGTTCACCTATCCAACCGTCTGATTCTGATTTCCACTTCCACCTTGGAAATAGGTGTCCCTTTTCTGCTTCCTCCTAGTATTTGATTTCCCACCATTACCTATAGGTATCATCATACCTCCTCCCATAGATCTCGATATATCATGTTCATCCAAAATTTCTCTGTTCACCATCTCTGTGTAATCCATAATATAGAATACCACAATCTTCGATCGAATCTCCTACCTTAGCCCCGATTCGAAGATGTGTGCCTTTAAAGATGCACATGCCACAAATTCTAGTGAAAAATGCACTAAATTTATGAATTTAGCCACATATTCTGTGAATGAGAGATTATCCTTTAGTAGGTTAAAGAATTCTATTGTTTTCTAGATTTTGAACGTATGAGGATAGAATTGTTTGTTGGACAATTTCTCAAAATCCTCTCGTATAAGGCCTTCGTCCAATTTTTCATATACCGCTAAATCCCATCACTAGTGTGCAAGATCCTTGAGCATATAAGTCGCTATCTTGACTTTGACCTCCGATGGTGTTCCGATGAAATTGAAGATACGATTTATCCTACTCAACCACACCTCCGCTTTTTTGGGTTTAGCATCACCCTGAACGTTAGGTGGATTTTGCTTCATGAACTGGATGGTATGATCCATATTCCTTGGCCCATTCCTCTGGTTCCCCATATCCATAGCTTGAAAATCTTGGACAATACTCTGAACTAGCTCTTGGTTCACATGTGGTTCAGGTGTAACCACATTATCCATAGCTTCTTCAGGTTGGTTTGGACGACGCCTATCAGGTTCCATTTTCTAAACCAACAACAAACTCTATCAATCTCACTCTCTAGAAACTAATAGATTTACATTTCAAATCCTATCACATCAATTATCACAACATTTTTTTCCAAAAACAACCTTTTTCCATTTCCACCATTTTTGAAAAATCTTATTCCTATTTTTGAAAATCAAACCATTTTCAAAATATATCAACCATTATTTTTTAAAGTCTTTCATTTGAAAATAGTTTCATACTTTTTCAAAAATCAACACTTTATACACAACCTGAATCATTACTAGAAATTATGTATGCACTTCTAGTGGGAATTCATTCTTCTACAATAAATTTCATGCTTTTCTCATTGGCTAAGCCCATAAGAATGATATTTCCAATATTTAATAAGTGTATCCAAAACACTTATGTACCCAACACCCTAGTAACTTGAAGTTTAGAATCAATAAGTTTTATACATCCTTTTATGCTATACATTCCATGTTCCGACAATCATACTCCTTTCTAAGATTCCAACCCAAGGAATAAACAATAAATAATTACAACTCCAATACCAATAACATTGATGACTACTTGTTAAGCAAGGACCGAACAAGCTAATACCATTTGTAATGACTCGCTAATTCTCATTAGCTTGAGAGTATAATGAGTCATTACTGGTCCTTAAGAAACATCCACGGGGCACCAAAGGATGTCAATAAATGCTGAAGGGTTTCAAAGTAAGTGGGGGATGATTTACCCTTTAATGACTAAACCCAATAACCCAAAAAACCAACAACAAATAGCTCACTATATGATGCATGAAATAAACTAGTACATTTTGATCATTCTCTTTTTAAAAACCAACAAAAGTATGCTACAGTGGAAGACAACCCAATATAAAAGTAAATAGAAGGATGACAATAAATACTCCAAGATGAAAACAAGACTCCTACTATAACATCACCAAGTAGTCCAAAGTATCATGATATGGTTCCAAAGAAGTGTGATACTTTACCTTTTCCCAAGTCCCAGAAGGTAGCATCTAAAAAAGCACCAAAGTGCCAAAGTAGGGTGAGTATATAAATATGTAGGTTTTCCTAATGAATTATCTACTCACACCACTAGGATATAATGGTTATCACGTTATATAAAATAGTTTATATAAAACAATTTACCAAAATAGTTTATAACCAAATATAAACAAGTTCAAAAAATAATTATAACCAAGTGCTAACAAAAGTAAATGAAACTAATTTCCAAAAAGTTATTTTTGAAACGTTCCAGGGCACATAGCGGAAGCTGGTGGGCCGGGGATTTTAAAAAAATTCATCAAAAGGATGAAGGATCTTTCCATCGCCAACGATTCGAGCCCCAGTAAAGTCTTAGTATCTCACGTAAATTATAAAGATCACAAAATTAAACTAAAAAACATACCATTCTAGATCTGAAGGCGCGCTTGACTGCAACTCATCACTGGTGATCGTTTCTTGAATAATCCATATCAAGATCCCTCTATATTATCTACATGAACTTCAAATATCCACTGGAACATAGATCTTCCAATTTCAGGTGCTACCGTGGTGATCTGACGATGTCTTTGACGTCGTGGCGATCACTGCATAGAGATCCCTTTGATGTTTAAGGAAGATCTTGATCCTAGCTCTTGGATCACCTGCTTCTATATCTAGTAAGAGTGGGGAGAGAGAGTCTCTCATTTTTCATTCAATGAAAATGAATGAATAGTTCCATGGAGAGAGAGCCTCGCCTCTATTTATAGCAGTGTTGCAAAATACCTAGTTGGGTTCCCCAACCCCCATTTATTTCAACGTCTACTAAATAAATAATTATGACAAACTAATTTGCATCAATATTATTTATTATTTTATCATAGATGTGTAATATATATAAAATATACTACGTGATAAAAACCAATCCATTTAACTTGACTCCCATTCCTGGTTAATATTAAACGAACCTTGAATATTAAAATAATATTTGTTCAATTAATTTTCCCATATTTACTTAACTTGTAAATACTTTAAATAAATTCAATACCAATTATTCATAACTTTAATAATAATGAATTTATCTAATTATCAGTGATCCATTATTTGGACAACACTCAGACCCTGTGGTGGGCCCCACTATGTCCATATACCTATTCAACTAAATAGGGCAGATTCTTGAATATGCTATTGTGTGTGACCCTCTAGGCCCTTATCTCGATAGTAGTGAATAAAATCCACAGACCAAGAGTGGAGTCTAGCAACCCTTCAAGGCCCCTAAATAGATAAGGATTGTCATAGCAACGAAAACAAACCTATGAACACTGATTGTGTACTATAATCTCTTTGTCATTAAATATCTCATAAAGTAGGATGCACACTCGTTTCATCATCCTTTTCTATCTTTTTTTTATTTATCCAGGTGGATTTTTCATTTCAACTTCTTTGGAAAAAGTCTTATGAAGGAAACACCATCCTGATCAACCAGACCAGAGATATACAACTTCCTAAACTTGGAAGTGACAAATCCATTCTTGACCATTCAACCAATGTCATACCACCAATGACGCACCCAACACAAGCTACCTCGACATGATTTCAATACCATGGTTTTTCCCTTGCATCAAAGTACACAATCAAATGGCACACATTGGTAATGATATCAAGTCAGAAGACCAATACACATGTTCGTAGATAGGAACAACCAATGACACCCAAAACATGTGGTATTCATATTGGAAGGTTTTTCCTCATGATCTCACTACTAGAGATCTCCAAGTGTGAACTTCATTAGAATAAGTCTCAATGCTTATGAGCCCCCAGCACTGGATAGTCAGACATATATTGTGTTCAGTTAGTAATATGTATCTAGGACATAGAACATATATTTAATATTAATGTCATAGTATCTCAAGGTTCTCATTATATCCTGGGATATGTTATAACCTTTCAACATGAAAATTAATATCTAGACATTACCATTTCAATAGTGGACACATAAGAGTCTATACTATAATGGTAAGATGACATCATGTATAACTAATTATATACATGATATGGTAATATAAAGTGTGGCATAGTTGGGTCTAGGGAACCCACTATTTCAACACTCCCACTTTCACTAGAGCCAACTTGTTAACCATACTTGTTAGCTACTCAAATCATAAATATCATGCTTCTAATGAGTAATGACTTTAACTGATGGGCCTTCAACATTTTCTCTACATGTCAAATCTGTTGTATGCGACCTCATCTCCTTGAGTAAAACTTTTCAAGATATGGTGTCCCTGAGTATATCTCTTTTTCCACTGTCAAAACTTGAAATCTTGTCTAGTAAGAATATCATAATTTACCTTATGATAATAATTTACCTACTAGGTGAAATTCCAAGAACTGGAACAAATAGTTGTGATTGATAACTACTTCTTAGCTGCCTTAGAAGCTGCATCATACTTGGTATTTGTAGGTATGGCTACCACTAGCTTTTGTAAGCATGACTTTCTCATCTCCTTAGCCTAACTATGATACTAAAACAAATCAATCTAAGGGTTACTAGTTTGTGTCCCACCATAACTAGTATTCCTTCTTCTCCATATACCAGGTATATATCATTTGTACTTGCTGAAGTACAGGATGATAGTTCAGAATGCTTCACTTGCAGTGCTCCTGGATATAATTGATATCTACCTACTATAAATTATATCCTGGTATTATAAATTCTTGTAAATAACATGGAATATGTTATTGATCCATCCTTGAAGTGTATGGAACTCAACGGATGACTTTAATCTCTTCTTATGTTCCGAACATGTCAACCTGGAGAGATTAATCCATGTGACATTGGTAACAATTTTGAACTTGAATTGTTCCAAATTGTATTTTTTAATACAATGTCACTTTATGTACCATTGACTAGTTCCAAGAAACCGTTAGATATAATTTGATAGATCCAGTTCCCTAGAACATAGGCTACTACTTTAAGTCAATCATTGGAGAATTACTTTTAACCTGGTTTTATCTAACTATAAGACCAAGATCTGTTTTCCATATGTTACCAAACATATTTCTCTTAGAAAACATTAGTGCTCCCACTAACCTTTAGAATAAACAAGATAAAGATTCATTCAAAATGAATGCTCTAAGACCTTGTTTCTTACTTGAATCTAGAACAGTATTTTAGTAACTTTCAACCCTCATTAGCGTCCAATGGTGTCATCATTCCTTTCTAGTTGTGTCATATAGACACCTTCCACAAAAGTTGATTTTGACATCCAATGGCCAATTTAATGATCTTAGAAGTTATCTATGATAAGTAAAATTCTAATAGATTTAGGCATACCAATTTTTTATAACCAATCCATCCTTATTAGTACTGCTCTTTTACCAACCATGTATCATCTCACTTGAAAACCCATCATAGTATTCAATTTATAATCCCATTTTTATTTTGATACATGTAATCCATTATTGAATTTTTAATTGTCTTTTCAATCTTAGATAATTTCCATATACATATTACTTGTAGGATTTATTATTCTTAATGAATAATTTATCACTGGATGTGGTGAATATAAAACCATCACCATGGTTTCATCCTTCCTACATATTATGTGTCACTAGAACATGCCTCTTTCACATGAACTTGTGATACTTGTTCCTATGTCAGCCATTTGGCATCTCTAGAATTGACTAAACCCAAGTTAATCTTTCTCCCACTATCTCTAATAGATATTTGCACCCTTATATAGAAATTTAGTCTATCAATTGACCGAATCTTTTCTATCTTATGGATTTACATAATATCATGCGCAACGTTTAGGATATTTATGTAGATTCCCCATGTGTTTAGCTTGTTGCAAGTTTGTTTGTTTTTCCTTAACAAACACTTTGCATCTTTAACACATGTCCTATGATATAATGGATTTTCATCATAATATGACTCATATGATATCAATTTTTCATTTTAGTTGGCATATTAGTTATGGTTTTATACCATTATTTTCAAAGTACATGTTGAAATATGATGGAAGTTACTCCAGGTTGTAACATTGATTCAACTTACATCATGACTCTGATGTATAAAATGTGCATTTAGGAATTACTCCATGCTAAATTTTGTTGATAAATGCTAACATGTGAGACTTTATCAAGGGTACTCCTTATGAACATCAATATCATGATGTAGATAAGGTAATTTGTGTTTAGGAATTACTCCACGCTACATCATCATGATCAACGATTGCATAGTCCAGATATTATTTGGCATCCTGATCTGAAGAAACTCATATCTTATGACAATTCATATACTTCGCTATTATATTCCTTAATAAATTAACGGAATTTTATGAAGTATCTTTACCTTTATCTTCCCTTTGGAATAGTTCACGCTCACTTGTTGAACTAACCTCAAAAGCTTTGTGGCATACCTTTATTTCTAAAGGTTTCTTCGTCTAAACTAAAGATGTCAATAATACCAAAGGTGTTTAACTATATCAAGCCTAAATTCCATATTAGGTATATTCTTGATGTCCACTTTTAGTTTTAATTGACAAAGAATTATATTTCTACAACTAGGTAAGTCTTGCATTTTATATTCATCATGTATTTCCTTTGATTTAAGTATGTCTGAACTATTTGTTGAGTATGTTATACCACAAACAACATTCATTCATGAACTTGGAATAATGTCTCATTATGACTAAATGGAAACATGATATAAATGTTTTGGTTATACTCAAAAACTTTTTCAACTAAAATCATTCACCTGGTAATTAGAAGTTATGTGTTTTTCACCGCTGACTTAGAAATAACCCTTTCTCAGCTACATAGAGAAGACACATAACTTCTTATAATGTTTATATACTTACTTGGTTAATGTATTTAAATATACATATGTTGTTTTCATATTTTTTTCAATACCCAAGAAGTATGTTATAAACATTAATCTATATTGATGAATATACCTAAATAAGAAGTGGGTACTTGCTTCTTGTATTTCAGTTCATTGTGTTTTTAAACTTCCATAAATTTATTTCTAATATGTGATGCAAATAACCTCCTGTTAAATAACCAACCTCTTTTCTTTGAATTTAATCATGAATGTTCCTTTGGCATAACTTTCCATAGGCCTTTTCTCCTTGTCATTCAATTATTCTCCATAAGAATAAAATATGATACTTTTTTAATATTCTTATTACTCGAAGAATGTTACCTTAATGGTAATGAAGTACTTACTCTATACTGTTAATTTGTATCCTTAAATGAATCTAGAGTAATTGGGTGTAAAAGTCATAATAATGGTATACCATGAAAGATTATGAACTTTCTTTCACTTTACAAAAAAACGAGTGCAATCATCACATTCAAATCTTCATTAGATTTATCCTTGGAAACTTCTTGGAGATGAGACTACATGTAACATAATCCATGTCATGATGTAATGACTGAAAGTAACATTAGAAATTGATGATAGCATTATTATAGAACCATCATATACTTGATTCATGAGTCTCCTGTAAACAATTTTATACTCTTGGTTCCTGAGGTGTCTTAACAGGCTGGGACACAGGCACCTTGAATTTCTGATAGAGTAATATTATGCACAAGCATCTGTAAAATATTTGAAATTAATGCTAGTTTGTACATTAACTTTTTCCAATATTTATCGCAATTTTTACTTGTGGTGTTAATTTGTAATTTTACAAAATAAACTTTAGTAGATTAGTACTTTTTATGTTGATTACTAAATGTGAAATTACCGATTAAATTAATCATTAAATGTCTTCCACTAATTTATTGAATTCTAGGAACCCTCTATACTAGAATCGGAATACTCTATCATTTGAGTATTCTAGTGGAAATGATCCCTGAACCTCCCTCATAGGCTAAAAGATATGGCTATGCCACTACTCATAGGGTTCAAGGTAGGCTTTTGGCTGGCCAACCGCATTAAATCGTGATTCCTTGATCTGTTGAGTGAAGTCCTAGATTCTAAAATCATAACTTGATTTACTGAACGCTTGCCTCTAAAATTAAAACAAGATAGCTATGGCTATTTCTTTGCTGCAATTTTAGTTAAGTCAACTCACCACCCTAATAAGAACTCCCTGGTAGTAAGAGGTACCCTCATATATGGTATGACCGGCACCCTGAACACCTGTTTTTGTTCAAACATGAATTATGGAAGGCTATGGTGACTTAATATTTCTTTGGGGGTTTTGTGTTTTTCTCTCAACGAATGTAATCCATTTATATTAATCTTGTTCATTTATGTTGTCTCACTCACAACTGAACATTAATAGAAAGAAACATAAGTCGCTTCATTATGCATTTTATTATCTATTATTTTATATATTTCTCCTGTTGTTTATAAATGCATAAAATAATAAATAAATGCATAAAGGTAAACTACTAGCCGACTGGTCTTGATCATCTAAACGATCTAGGGGCATCATACCTAAGTCAAAGCTTGACTCTTGATGCAGCTCACCCTCGTCTTGTATATCTTCTTTGTATCTAAAGTATAACCTCGTATTTGTGGGGTACACGTCACGTATTGGAGTACCACCTCATCTTGGTGGGATCCACATGTCGTCTTGCACCATCTTGATCAACGTACACTGCCTCATCTTGGCGGGGTCCACGTCATTCACCATCTTCATCTGAAGTAAAAAAATACCCACACATAGGCGAAGGGGACTAGTGGGATATAAATATACATTGGGTAAAATTGGGCGTGCAGTCCCTTATACATTTTAATTAAAAATTAAGATGATGTGTAGACCATCATTTAATTAATTACAAACATCGCATCCAGTTAAAATAATTAATTAAATAAAAGAAAACATACACGGGTCAGTGCTCAAGATCAGTTTGTGGGTAAAATAAAGCTCGATAAAAAATAAATTTCATTAAATAAATAATAGAGTTATAAATTAAATTAAATGAATTAAATAATTCAAATAATTTAATTATTTATTGGTCCACTAATTAATTTAATTTTAATATCAAAATTAAAATAATATTACTTAATTCAATTTAATAATCAAATTGAATCAATTTTCTCCAGGTATTAAAATTTATTTATTTAAACCACAATTAATAAATTAATTAATTTAATTTAATTTAGAAAATTAAATTGATTAATTATATTAATTTTAAATTATAATCTAGGTCTCAAAACCCCACTCTGACCCGTTGCAGGTTACACCGAACCTGTGCATACCCATAATGGGTTGGGAATAGCCCGTGCTTGGCTTATCTGGGCCAGGAAGGTCCGCCCAGATCCAAACTTGGTCAGGCAGATCTTCCCAGTCCTATTTCGAGACAAACCAGATCATGAAAAATCTATCAAGAGTTACTTGCAACAGGGTTTGTGCATTCCAGAGAAGCGGTGCATGGATCTGACCCTGGTGGCAGATCTCGAGCGATGGTGGTAAGATGTCGGCGTAAGGCAACTAAGGGCGAGGGACCCCAGGGTGGAAGCTGGCTGTGTATCTGTCCAGTGCGGCGGACGACGGTCGCAACTAGTGGAAGGTCAGGGCATGCTAGCGGTGTTGCGATCTCGTCGGTGTCGCGAGGTGGGCGGCGGCCGCGCCATGCTACTATGGGAGACCGGATGCTGGGAGGGTCGGGTGGGGTAGGGCGACGCCCTTGGTGAACATAGAGGGGAGGATGTCGGTCAGTCTGAAAGCAGGGTCGTGACGTGGGTGGAGGATGCCCAGGGCGGTGTCCATCGAGGGGAGGATGGGATGAGGCTTCTCCAACGGCCGGTCCATGGTGTTGTGGTCGGTAAGCAGGGCGCCCAGGGTGGTCCGGTGCGGTGGGTGCGGGTGAGGAAACCCAGAGGTTGGGGCCACGGCGGTGGCCAGGAGGCGGGTGGTGGGTGGCGGCACTGTTCGTGTGTTGAGGAAGCCATCCAGGGGGTCGCGACTGTCATCTCGAGGAAGAAGACATCGGGGGTCCACCGCAGACCCCCTTTTCTTTTAATTTTTTTTAAAAAAACATCTGCCCCTTTTTTTAATAAAGGAGATCCTTTATATATATATATATATATATTGCAGGCCTAAAAAGAAGGTCTCCCTACCCCATTTTTTTATTCTCATATGTGGAATTCCAAATACCAATCAAAAATTATTTTCCAAAGGCTACTTATCCTTTTATTAATATAATAATAATAAATTATTACTATATTATTACAATAATAAAATTGATATGCAAATTAGAAAAATTGTAAAAATTATAATTTTCATATAATTTTAATTATTTCTGATGAACTGATCTAAACTTGATAGGTCCTTCTAAATGAATAAAATTAATACCTGTGATCCAACTGAAAATTCGATCCAATCTGAAAAATTAAAATGGACATAACTCGGTCATTCGAGATCGGATCGAAATGCGGTTTGAATCGCTGGGACCATCTTTGAAACCTCTACTTAATTATAATGCAATTTTAATTTTCTAGGCTCAAAAATCTCCACGATCCCTTTGATACCACTGAAAGGTTTTGGGGCCCGCAGCAGCAGCCGGTGGGCTATGGATTTGAAAATTTTTCATCAATGATACGACAGATCTGGTCATCACAAACCTTATGATCCCTAGTATGGTCTGAGGATCTCGTGTAAATTATAAAGATCACAAAATTAAACTGAAAAACATACCATTCCAGATCTAAATGTGTTCTTTACTGCAACTCGTCACTGGAAATCATTGCTTAAAGAATCCATAATAGGATCCCTCTAGATCATCCACACACACTTCAAAAATCCGCTGGAATGTCGATCATTGAATTCTGGGTGCTAGCGCGATGATATAATGATGTCTTCGACGTCCCGGTGATCACCGCATCGAGATCCTTCGATGCTTGAGGAAGATCTTGATCCTAGATCTTGGATCAAATGTTTCTCTCCCTATGGAGCAGGAGGAGAGAGAGGCTCTCATTTTTCATTCAATGAAAATGAATGAATAGTTCCATAGAGAGAGAGACTCACCTCTATTTATAGTGGTGTTGAAAAATACCCGGTTGGGTTCCCCAGACCCCATTTATTTAAACATCCACTAAATAAATAATTATAATGAACTAATATTTGTCTATATTATTTATTATTTTATCACATACTTGTAATATATATATATATAATATACTACATGATAAAAATCGATCCATTTAACTCAACTTGCAATCCATCTTAATATTAAACGAGCCTTGAATATTAAAATAATATTCATTTGATTAATTTTCTCATATTTACTTAACTTGTAAATAATTTAAATAAATTCAATCCCAATTATTCATAACTTGAATAATAATGAATTTATTTAATTATCAATGATCGATACTTTGGACAACACTCATACCCCATGGTGGGGGCCCACTATGTCCATATATCTATTCAACTAAATAGGGTGGATTCTTGAATACGCTATTGTGTGTCGACCTCTAGGACCTTATCTCATTAGTAGTGAATAAAATCCACAAACCAAGAGTAGAGTCTAGAAACCCTTCAAGGCCCCTAAAGAGAAAAGGATTTTCATAGCAATGACAACAAACCTACGAACATTGATTGTGTACTATAATCTCTTTGTCATTAAATATCTCATAAAGCAGGATGCACACTCGTGTCATCGTCCTTTTCTTATTTTATTATTTGTTGATATATATAAATGGATTTGCCTTTCAACTTCTTTAGCTAAAGACTTGTGAAGTCAGAACCATCCTGATCAACCAGGCCTGAGATATACAACTTCCTAAACTTGGAAGCGACAAATCCTTTCTTGACCATTAAACCAATGTCATACCACCAACGACGTACCCAACACAAGCTACCTCACCATGTTTTCAATACCATGGTTTTTTTCTTGCATCAAAGTATGCAATCAAAAGGTACACACTGGTAATGATCTCAAGTCAAGAGACCAATACACATGTCCATAGATAAGAACAACCAATGACACCCAAAACATATGGTGTTCCTATTGGCGAGTCTATCCTCATGATCTCAATACTAGAGATCACCAAGTGAAAACTTCAGGATAAGAAGTCTCAATGCTTATAATCCCCTAGCACCTGATAGTCAAACATCTTCTTTGTCCAGTCAGTAAGATGTATCTAGACCATAGAACATATATTTAAGATTAATGTCATAGTATCTTAAGGTTCCCATTATATCATGGGATTTGCTATAACCTTTTTACATGAAAATTAATCTCTGGACATTACCATTTCAATAGTGGACATAAAAGAGTCTACATTATAATGGTAAGATGACATAATGTATTACTAACTGTATACATGATATGGAAATCTAAAGTACGACATAGTTGGGTCTAGGGAAGCCACTATTTCAAAAAAATTCTAAAAAATAACTAATCAAGTCTTATAAAAAAAATCTATTTTTTACTTTGGTATACCCATTCCTTAGTTCACAACACACCCACACATGCATGTTTCATCTGACAGTTCCATACTCATGAGCAGTCTCTCGTCCAATTACCTTGTGTCCCAATGACACACGCCCCTGATCCAGGGTCACGCACCTTATACCCCAATGGTACATGTCCCTTATTCAAGGGCATGTCGAACATTAACTCACTCAAAACCCAATATATTCCAAGACCATTCCAAATAACCATTTCAAACCATTTCAATAACACTATACTTTTATTTAAAACCAAATAATAAACCAATTTCAAAACAACCATTTTGTTCCAATAAAACATACCATTTTTATTTAAAACATCTAATCAAATCCATGTGCCACAATTCTAAAAAATCCCCATTTTAAAATCCATATTTTAAAACCAATAACAAAATCATTGTATTCAAAACACCCAATTTTCCAGATTTCCCCAATTTTCCAAACCATCAGAAAGATGGGTTTCCAAATATTTCTAAATAGACAAATCATAATCAATTAAACACAATATATTCAATTTTAAATCTTTCCCATTAGTTCTACTAAGTGGAGTCAAGAGATAATCCCCCTACATCGAAGGTTTTCATGAAACTTGACAACGGATGAAGAACGCTTTAGAAAACCGGGTTGATTCTTCATGGAACCTCTTTAGATCTCTTATCCTAGAAAGATAAATACCAAATCTCAAATTATTTGGAATCCAAACTCATATATATACCCATAATGGGTGTATATTTTATAAATCAAGAAGAGAGGATAAGTATATCTAAGTAGATCTATGAAACTGATCAAGAATGATGAAGAACAATCACATACCTCAAGAATCCTAGTATGAAACACCAAGGGAAGCCTTTGGATTGACTCCAAATCTCTTGGTAGAGGTTCTTCTACCTTAAAGGAAGATAAATCCCGAGTTATGGCCACTTAAGAGAAAAAAATGAGCCACTTAGAGTCAAAAATATGTGAGATCCACTTTTTTAGGATCTTATTTAAACCATGTGCACGGTTAGTTTGCATGGTTAGACAAACAGTGCGCTAATCTTGCATTATCTACTACCTAGGAAGATTTTTTCATGTCCTCCTCGCATAGTCTCCATAACTGTGTGTACACCATTCTGAAGCTCTCTACCTCAAATTTGCTCTTGCACATGGTTTCTACTAGGATTTTTGTACGGTTTGGATAAATCATGTGCAGCATGTGCGCCTCTCCTTTTGTCCCAAAAACTTACTTAAAGATCACCAAACTCTATCAACTTTCCCTATTATACTTTATATTCATAAACAAACAATTAAAGGGTTACATACCAGAAACAGGGGGTACTACAATGTATTTTCTTCATTGAGGTTTTAGTTATTATTATTAATGAGATTATTACATTGATATTGTCCATGTGTTCATTTCATTCTCAATTTATCAGTTGAATGACATGTATTTTTTAGTTATTTACCTTGTAATATATATTATTATTTATTTACTCATGATAAATTTTGTTATACAGAACCCTTATTGAGCTGTTGAGATCACTATTTTTTTCATTCCCTGGGATATGAAGAATGGATCTATGAATGAGTTTCAAGGATGAAGAATATTTAATTTTACTATGTTTTATATTTTATTTCCAATGTAAAATGTGAATCATATATATATAAAGTTATTTAAGACTATTAACTTGATATATCCTTGGTGATGTGATCCCTTGTATCTTATATCAATGTAATAAAGTAAGAACCGACTCTAGGTTACTAGAGTTGGGGATATTGCATGGACTATACTTAGGAGTTCATGGAGCTTCAGTGGGGATTGATGATGGTGTATGCTTACTTAACACATTTCATAGAGCTACTTAAATTCACTGCTATCTTAGATTTAAATGAGGCATAAAATGCTTGGAAGTTTGAAATCAGCCTCCAACTAGAGATGAGGCATTGGGTCAGGAGCTTCGACCCGATGATATATACAGAGGTGGTTCACAAGGCCCTAAAAATTAAGAAGGTAATGAAGGAGGACAGAGCTGCAAGTATTATTTTAGCCCTTAGAGTACTTCCCAATGATACTTATAGTTTTAGGAAGATTAATGTTGAATATTTATGCTAGAGTGGTAGCGAACAACTAGAGCAGAGTAGATTTTTTTTCAGCATCTTTTTTGGGAGAAGGAGGTCCTTAGTGTTTAAATTGTTGAAAGAGTGGGGATTATCATAAATTTATCCCAAGGACTTATATGAAGTTTAATTGGTGTGTAAATAAGTGGAATATTTAGTAGTTTTTTATGAGGTCATTATAGGTAGATTCTCGTAAGGATGCAGAACAGATGCAGGTTGTCACCCAAGGTCCAAGCTAGGGTCCTCAACAGTAACTTCAGACTCCATAGACATTGGAAACCCAAGTGAGTCACATGATATGGGAGAAAGTTTGTTGTCCATAATTAGGAAGTATTTATAAAGTAGACTAATTTCCATTTGATGGTGGTGAGGGACTATATACTATTTGAGGTATGGTCTTTATTATATCTATGCTTTCAACTGCATTATTTGATATGGGTGCTTCCCACACATTTATATTTACTAAATTTGTTCTTATTATTGAATTATTGATCAAGATATATTCTAAATTTGTATCTATTGATACACCCATGGGGAAGAAAGTGGATTGTCTTTAGGGATATAAAATTTGTCCCATAATAGTTATTGGATACTAACATCTATGGGATTTCATGACCCTTGAGATGACTAGCTTTGATGTGATCTTCGACATGGAATAATTGACTAGTTATCAGGTGCACATTAACTACTATTAGAGATGTGTATCCTTTACTATACCTAAGGGGGAGAAGTTTTATATGACTGGTGAATGGGTAGTTGTATTAGGAATAATGGGACCAAATATGAGCAATATTAGAGCTATTACGATGCAAGTAGTAAGCATGTATCGTACGATGGAGCTAGCAGTAGCCTCTTCCTTTACTCCGGTGGTGGAACTTTATCAAGATGTTTTCCCAAATGACTTTTACAGTCTCCCTCCTAAGAGAGTAATTGACTTTGATATTGAACTCAATCCTAGATTGCAACCTATATTGATTCCCCCATATCATATGGTGTCACCTGAGATGAAAGAACTTGAAGTACAACTTGAGGGTTTAGTGAAGAAATGTTTTATCAAGATGAGAAAATCTACTTGGGGTTCTCTAATGTTGTTCACAAAAAATGATTATGGTAGTCTTCAGATGTGCATAGACTATAGAAATCTGAACCCAAGGACCATGTAGAGTTGATTCCCATTATCATGGATTAATGACTTGTTTGACCATTTGTGGGGATCTTGGTGGTTCTCCAAGATTGAATTGTGGTCAGGCTACCACCAGCTTTGAGTTAGAGAATAAGATATTCCAAAAAAACATTCAAGAGTAGATACAGACTATATGAGTACCTTTTCATTCCCTTTGGGTGGAAAATTCACCAGCGGTGTTCATGACTCTCATGAATATGATTTTTAATCTGTATCTCAACTCCTTAATTTTGGTTTTTATTGATGATATACTTATATACTCATAAACTTCATAAATACATGCAAGGAACCTTGATATTATACTGATAACAGTTCGATCATATCTCATTTATTCTAAACTGTTAAAGTTTCAATTCTGGATTCAAGAAGTACGGTTCCCTGGGCACGTGATATTTGAGGCAATAATTTCTATGGAATTGAAGAAGGTTGAGGATGTGAACTCTAGGGAAGAACCTAGGAATTTGTTTGAGATAAAGAGAATCCTTGGTTTATCTGGTCATTACAGATATTTCATACATTAATTCTTCTATTTAAAAGCACCTATGAATGAGTTTACAAATAAATAGTGCATCTTGAGTGGATAGGTCCTTGTGAAGAGTCCTTCCTAGAGCTGGAGAGAAGGTTAAAAATACCCTCAATTCTAATATTTCATGATCATGGGACTAGATATTAAGTTTAATATAATTCCTCAAGTGTTTTTTTGGATTTGTGTCGATGCAGGGGGACCAGGTAGTAGCTTATGAGTCACATCATCTATGACCACATGAGTGGAACTACCTGACACAAGACTTGGATTTGGAATCATTGGTCCACACTCTAAGGTATTGGTAACATTGTCTCTTTAGTGAGAGGGTTTTAATTTACACATACAATAATATCCTCTAATATATCTTCTATCTATGGGATCTAAACTTTAGGTAGATTCATTGGGTGGAGTATCTAAAAACATTTTACTTTAATATGGAATACACTTTGGGGAAGGGTAATTATATTGTATATTTTCTCAATAGTAAAACACTAGATATGTAGGAACCTAGAGAGTGTCCTTCATAGGAGGAATGGAATCTTATGAGTTTGATGGATGAGAGTTTATGGATGCATTAGAGTATCATAGAGTTATGACTTTTACACCTTTGGTTATCATGTCTGCATTAGTGGACTTGGTGAAAACTATCTAGAAGCCAGATTCTAAGTGTGTGATGATGTGAGAATGATTGGAAGGTGGTGACCCAATTCTAGTATGTCCAATAGATTACGAAAACATAATGAGTGTACATGGGTGAATTATAGTTCTATTATCCTTAAGAGAGGAGCTGATGAGAGACTCTCATACTTCAAAATATGCAGGGCATACATGGTTGGTGAAGATATACCATGACATTTCACATCAGTTCTAGTGGTCAAGTATAAAGAGAGACATCACTAGTTTTATTTCATGATACCTTACCTTCCAGTGGGTAAATACCAACCATCATCATCCCGGTGGTTTGCTTCAACCACTTCTAGTGCCTATGTGGAAGTTATAAAATATGATGATGAACACTGTAATGGGGTTACACAGGACCCCAGGGAACCAAGTTATTGTTTGTGTGGTAGTTTATCATCTGATGAAAGTAACCCATTTCATACTGATCTGAGAGACTCATTCTATAATTGAATTGGAAAATATTTATGTATAGAGGATTTTATAACTACATAGAGTTCCTTCCAACATCATATTAGACAGGGATGTGTATTTTATATCATAGATTTGGAAAGTATCATTTACGGATATGGGAACTTAGTTAATGATGAGTACAATTTATCATCCAAAGACCAATGTAAAATCGGAGAGGATGATTCAATTCCTTGAGGATATGCTTCGATAATAAATTTTGTACTTCAGTGGAGCTTGGTATGATCACCTATCCTTGTTAGAGTTTGTATATAATACCAGTTTCAATGATTCTATTCAGATTGTACATTTTTAAGCTCTCTATAGATGGTGGATCCGCTCACTGATGTTTTGGAATGAGTCATGTGAGGTAGTAATTATTGTGAAAGTTACGGTGCAGGATACCTTTAATAGAGTGTTGTCAGTCAGGAAATGGTTGGCTTCCATTCAGATCAGGCAGCAATCATATGTCAACCAGAGTATATGGCCTTTGGAGTTTGCTGTTGTTGATTAGATTTTATTGCAGGTATCACATCGGTTGGGGAATCAACATTTTTGGAAGTATGGTAAGTTGGTTCCATGGTTTGTGAGACTTTTTGAGATCAATATAAGTATCAGAGTATTAGATTACATACTGGACCTCCCTTTGTGTTATCAAGGCATGAATTATTTTTTCCACATTTCTCAGCTTCAGAGGTATATGCCTAATCATACACATGTGATAAACTATGAGGATGTAGAACTAGAACTAGACACATTTTTATAGATAACATGGTGTGAATCGTAGACTGGAGCAATAAGGTGATGAGGGGGAAGACATTTCCACTTGTTCGAGTCTTATGGAATCATAGATGGATTCTTGAGGAAAAATTGTAGTACAAGTCTAATGTTTGAGCTTAGTGTCCTGATTTATTAAAGAAAGACTACTAGAGACACTTCTTGAGGATGATAATCCCTATATGGGGAGATTGTAAAGCCTCAAAATTTTATTCCTAATATGTTAAGCCTTGTTTCCATCTTCTCTGTAAAAAAATTTGGGTTGAGCCATGATTGGGTAATGTCTTCTGATATTTTAGTAGCCTTTTGGGTGTTTTGGAGCCTCTTTGGTTCAATACAGGCTGCACTATGGTGTTGGTACAATCTAGGGTGGTCTCTAGTGTTCCCCTATGAAAAAAAGGCAAGAAAACATGGGGAAGGCCAAGGCAAGGCCATGGGCATGGAGTGTTGTGGATGAATATGTGGCTCATGGCCATATCGACCTCACCATGCCCATAGTGGAGGTTGTGGTAAGGGAAAATGGCCAGGATCTTGGAAACATGATATATGTGGTAGGTGTTTCAAGATAACTAGGCCAATGTGCTCAAGGGAACCACATCCATGGTGGAGGTTGTGATGATGGTCATGTTTGAGTTTGAATAGATAAAATGATTGTTGTTCTTTGAGGATATCGATAATTTCAAAGGGGAAACACATGTGACTTTGATGTGAAGTCTTGAATGTGATTTTAATTAGATTCTTCCATCTTTTAAGTGATCCATGATCCTTACCTTGATCGTCCGTTAGAATGAGATGAATTCTAGATGAGTTCAAGACCCTTTCTGAAAAAATCTAGGGTGAAACCTTGAACAATATTATTCTATAACTATCATCGCGAGGTGATTACTTCCTTAAAGGGGATTTTTAATGTTGATCTAAATTTTTGGGGATCTTGGGTCCTCTTCTCTAATCGTTGTTCCAGGAGCGATGATTTCTTCTCCTTTGACCGGATCTAGATATAATAACATCAGTAGACTCTAAGAGGTGTTTTGGTTTATATCCAATCCCATTACTTATTTCCTTATTTATTATCATTCTATATCCCTTATTAAATTTTTATGGAATTGATTCTAGTAACCCTTGACATCTAAGTTTGATCTTGTAGTGCACGAGCGAGATTTGGGGATCGGTACTTGGGGAAACTTGATATTGACATCATTAAGCATAAGGTCTGAAATTCCACACCATGTATAGGACATGTATATGATTATTGGATTAATATGGTGTTGTGTTCTTATGTGAATTTAGACCATTTTTTATGTTTGGTCACATTTTTGTGTGTAGCCTTTGATACCATGTTTGATGTTTGATCACAAGTGTGTGCATGTGCAGCCCATGGGACCATGTTTGAGTATGATCATATGTGTGTGTATATGACTACTGATACTCATGAATGTTATGATATTATTTCTATATTTTTTACTCCTATTGTGTGTGATGTATGGAATTTGGATATTTTTCTTCCGGTAGTGAAAGATAGGTGGACTGTCATGGCATAATTATTCTTCAGAGGGGGAGCGTGTTGACATGAAATGAAAAAAATGGTGGATCGATGCACAAATAGGGGTACGATGGCCTTGAGTCTTGACCAAAGTTAGTGTTATAATATGATGAAAATGTGGTTCAATATAAGGTAGAAATAGGGTATTATGACCTTATGGTTTGACCTATGATTTTGATGGGGTTTGAAGTAATTGTGGATTGACCCGAGACTTTTTATAATTGTGGATGTTGGGATTCATTAGCCTTTTGGTTTATATGGGATAAATGTGGTGACCTTCTTGTCAACTCTATTTCATGAATTTATTTATGATTTTCCTTAAAAATGGATTTTAAGTAAGTACGGTTAGGGTTTTGTGGTGTCTTGGTCAACTCATAATTGCTTGGTACATTATTGTTTGATGTTGGCCTATGCATTTACTTATTGTCATGTCATACACTCTTATGCGTGTACACACATATTAATGATGCATTGGTGGTATCTTAATAGGTTTACACTCACACATTTCATGGGAATATCGATTCACATGCAGTGTTCATGATCAAGAGCATATGAAAGGGAAATCCCCTACTGGAAAGGAGCTATGTAATGGATTATGGTGTTCAGTGGCCGTACCAAGACGGACTCTGGAGTGATGTCACAATATTTTATTTACTTACCTATCTTGCTCATTCTCTTGTTTGGCCTTCCACTTTGTGGGTCCTTACTTCCATTACATTTTTTATAGAATTTATTATTTATTCTATTATGTTATCCCATGTTACTATTTATACATCTGTTTATAGATATAGAGGGTATATTCTCCCCACTGATGTCATTTGGACCGTCACTACTAGTCGGAAACCCCTTATGTATAGGGAGGTGTGCATGATGCCATGTGACACTCCGAAATAGATCTAGATATTTGGGTTGGATGTTATGGGTAGTACCTTTAATATAAATCCATATATTTGTTTATACATGATTGTATACTTTCATGAATGTTAGATGGGACTGGGTAGATGGCTAGGGACTAGGGATGCCTTGGGAAGAAGATATGGGACAACATTCAGTCTCCTATGCTCGAGATAAATTCTCTTTAGCACTTAGGTGAATTAATATCACCTGATGATTGTGTCACTAAGGGATGATGATGTCGTTTGATCTCTCATTAGACATTGGGTAGGTATTGGGGTATGAGATAATACATAGGTAACCTAGGATAGGGTTTTTTAGGGATAATTGGTCAGACAAGAAAGGTTCCATCCTAGTGATAACGGATGAGAAGACCATTCATCTTACACTAGGTGAGTGAAACTCTCCTGAGGGTGGTATGGGGATTGATTAGTTCCATGAGTTTTATGATTCCTTCATGACTAGACAATGTGTGATGGAGGGGGGGTTTCTCCAAGCGACGGACTGAGAGATCACCCTTAGAAGATGTGAGATGAAACCTAGGTGTGGGGTGTGGTCTTGTTTGAGACATGGAATCGGGATGAAAAGGGGATTAGAGCATGTAGTTTAGGATGGTCTCTGGGAAGAAGGACCAGGAGTGATAAGAGAACATGATGGGGAGGACCAAACCTTAAGTTCTAAGTCAGGATGAATGTAACGACCTGAACTGTTATGAATAAAATTTCCCTTTTTGATTTAATTAAATGTCTTATGGTTATAGAAATTACATGCACTTATTTTGTTTTATTATATCCAATTATATTTGAAATGACCATTATATATCATTTCCATCGATAATATAGTATTTTAATAGTGATCACATGACTAGTATAAATATAGGGTCTTAACAAATCCTTTTGCTACCGAAAAAGGAAGTGATGGCTTCAATAAGTAGGATCCTACCCTATGAAGCCCATTTTTCAGAGCTTATGAGGGAGATATAATTTCTAGTATTTTCCCTAGACTAATCCCAATCCAAGATCCTACAACTTAGTTATGAACAAAACCATTTATCGGAGAAGTTCAAGCTAATTGAAATCACGGCCCAAACTATGTTCACCAAATGACCCCATGAAATCTGCCCCATCACGCAGCATAATCTTAGTGTGTATGATAGTGTATTAAAGGGATATGTATCAAGACCCTAGAAATAGAAATTTTTACATTATTTTTTATAGAATAATGAATATATTTTCACCCTATTGTTTTTACTTTGTAAATGATTTTTAAAGCACATATAGAATTTTTTGTTAATATTCAAATTCAACTAAGAAATCTATTTTGATGAATTAATGGATTATTTAAATAAATAATATTTTAACAAAATATTATTATTAAATAAATTTTATTAAATATAAATGATCATATAATTTTTATGAAGTCAAATGTGAGTTTTATTAGGGTTCAAAAACTATTATTGTAAAAACCAGTCAATTTTCAATAAATGTCGGTTTTTATTTTAAAAGTAAAAATTCACATATTTATAAAATTATTTAGATAAAATAAATATTATTTTTGGAATTGGTACATCAAAATTATACAATGGTTAATTTTTAATAATTTTCTGAGATAGATGAATTTTTGGGTAAAAATTAAATATCGTAAAAATATACTTTGTGTTTTATGACATCATAATGGCCCAATAGTGATGTAATAAATACTCAATAACACAAAATAGAATTTTATTAGTTATATAAAAGGAATTTATCATCACTAAAAAAGTTTTTATAATAGAGCCGCTATTAAATGGGGGTCCCCTTTATCAGTGCTATTTAAAGCGCTGATAAAGGCTTCCCCGCCTGGGTGTGTTGTTTATATAAAAGCACACCCAGTAACCTTAAAAAAATATACATCACCCCAACATCATACCAAAATATACAAACCAACAAAAATAACCTGCCCAAACTAGCAAAAACCTGCTCAAAAATAATCACCCATAGTATATGCAAAAGAACCACATACACGATGCAAATGATGAAAAAACAAGCAGTGCACACAATGGTTTGGAAAACAATTCAATATAAATTTAATTGAAATCATTAATAAAAAAATATTCACTCATGGTATATACAAAAAAACACTTTTATATACATTTTGAACAATGTTTTGTAATATTACATTTACAATTATCCAACAAACAGTTAAAAACATTAATGTTTTCTCTTTTGACATTGGTGGTCCCCTCTAAAAAATGTCCTCTGATGGTAATAGTCACTGAACAAATCATCCCAACTCGAGAAAATGGTTCCACCTATATATGAAAACAAATATTACATTAGTAATACTATAAAGAAATAAATTAAACATTAATATAAAGAATGCATTAAAAATGTCATTTTTTAATAAAAATGACACATTTGGAGTTATACTGGTTACACCGTATGTCTTATTGATGTGGGGTTGATTCCTACATGTCAATAATAAATAATGGATTGATTTTTTAAATTATAAAAACTATCTGAATGCATTTTCTTAGTTTTTAGTATGTCGGTTGTTTTTTTACTAAAATATCATTTCAAATCAAAAACATGCAATTTGAGTCATACAGGTCATATCATGCATCGGTTTGATAGGAGACTACTTCATACACGTCACAAAGTACTTACTAATTTCTACCCTTAATTTTGAAGACAATCAGAGTGTGTTTTATTGGTTTTTAGTGAGTGACACGTTTTGAGCTAAAATGTCAATTTTAATTTGATAGCAGACACTTTTAGTCATATCAATCACACTGTTTGTTGGATTGAGGTGGAGTTGATTCTTACACATCACAATTTACTCATGGATCATTGTCCTAAAGTATCAAAACAATCTGAATGTGTTTTCTTGGTTTTTAGTATGTCAATTGTGTTTTTCTACTTGAATTGATGTCAATTTTAAATAAGAAGACACATTTAGAGTCATACTGGTGACATTGTCCATCAGATTGAGGTGTTGATGATTCCTATATGTCAAAAATGACTGATATATCGTTAAACTAAAGTATCAAAACAATTGGAATGCATTTCCTCAATTTTTAGTATGTAAAATGTCATTTCAAACCGAAAACACACAATTTGAGTCATATAGGTTGCATCATGCGTCGTTTTGATAGGAGACTGCTTCATACATGTCAAAAATAACTGACGAATAATTGTATTTAATTTTTAATACAATCAAGTGTGTTTTCTTGGTGTTCAGTGAGTGACACATTTTGATCTAAAATCTCAATTTTATACTGATAGTAGACACTTTTAGTCATACTAGTCATACCATTCGTCAGATTGAGGTGTGGTTGATTCTTACAAATCACAACTGACTCATGGATTGTTTTCCTAAAGTATAAAAACAATCCAAATGTGTTTGCTCAGTTTTCAGTATGTCTGTTGTGTTTTTTTACTTGAATTAATGTCAATCTTAAATAAAAAGACACATTTGGAGTCATATTGGAGACACTGTGCATTAGATTGAGGTGCAGTTGATTCCTAAAAATCATAAATGACTGATAGAACATTTTCCTAAAGTATCAAAACAATTGTAATGCATTTCCTTGGTTTTTAGTATGTTAGTTTTGTTTTTTACTAAAATGTCATTTCAAACCGAAAACATGCAATTTGAGTCATATGAGTCACATCGTGCGTCAGTTTGATGTGAGACTATTTCATACATGTCACAAATAACTGAAGAATCAATTTCCTTAATTTTGAAGACAATCAAAGTGAGTTTTCTTGGTTTTCAGTGAGTGAAACGTTTTGAGCTAAAATGTCAATTTTAAACTGATAGCGGACACTTTTAGTCATACCTGTCACGCCGTTCATCGGATTGAGGTGGGTTTGATTCCTATACACACAACTGACTCATGGGTCATTTTCCTAATGTATCCAAACAATATGAATGCGTTTTCTCAGTTTTTAGTATGTCAATTTGGTTTTTTTACTTGAATTAATGTCAATTTTAAATAAGAAGACACATTTGGAGTCATACTGCTGACTCCGTCCATCGAATTGAGGTACATTTGATTCCTACACATCAAAAATGACTGATATATTGTTTTCCTAAAGTATCAAAACAATTGGAATTCAGTTCCTTTGTTTTTAGTATGTCAATTGTGTTTTTTTACTAAAATGTCATTTCAAACTGAAAACATGAAATTTGAGTCATACCGACTGCATCATGCGTCAGTTTGATGTGAGACTGCTTCATACACATCATAAATAACTGAAGAGTCTCTTTCTTTAATTTTTATGACAATTAGAGTTTGTTTTCTTGGTTTTCAGTGAGAGACGCGTTTTGAGATAAAATATCAATTTTAAACTAATAGCTGACACTTTTAGTCATATCGGTCACACCGTTCGTGGATTGAGGGGGGTTGATTCCTACACATCAAAAATGACTCATGGATCATTTTTCTAAAGTATCAAAACAATTCGAATGTGTTTTCTCAGTTTTCAGTAAGTCAGTTGTGTTTTTTTACTTTAATTGATGTCAATTTTAAATAAGAAGACACATTTGGAGTCATACCAGTGACATCGTGCGTCAGATTGAGGTGTGTTTGATTCCTACACATCTCAAATGACCGACAGATAATTTTTCTAAAGTATCAAAACAATAAAAATTTATTTCCTCAGTTTTCAGTATGTCAATTTTGTTTTTTTACTAAAATGCCATTTCAAAATGAAAACATGAAATTTGAGTCATACTGTTCGTATCGTGCATCGGTTTTACATGAGACTACATCATACACATCACAAAGGTCTAATGAATCACTATCCTTAATTTTTAAGACAATCAGAGTGATTTTGCTTGGTTTTTAGTGAGTGACACGTTTTGAGCTAAAATGTCAATTTTAAACTGATAGCAGACACTTTTAGTCATATTGGTCACACCATTCGTCAGATTGAGGTGGGGTTTATTCGTACACATCACAACTGACTCATGGATCATTTTCCTAATGTATAAAAACAATATGAATGCATTTAATCAGTTTTTAGTATGTTAGTTGTGTTTTTTTACATGAATTAATGTCAATCTTAAATAACAAGACACATTTTTAGTCATACCAGTGACACCATGCATCGGATTGAGGTGTCGTTGATTTCTAAACATCACAAATGACTGATATATAATTTTCCTAAAGTATAAAAACAATCAGAATGCATTTCCTATGTTTTCAGTATGTCGGCTATATTTTTTTACTAAAATGTCATTTTAAACCAAAAACATGAAATTTGAGTCATATCGGTCGCATCATGCATCATTTTAATGTGATACTGCTTCACACATTTCAAAAAGTACTTATGAATCTTTGTCCTTAATTTTTGAAGACAATCAGAGTGTGTTTTCTTGGTTTTATTGTGTGACATGATTTGAGTTAAAATGTCAATTTTAAACTGATAGGAGACACTTTTAGTCATATCTGTCACACAGTTAGTCAGATTGAGGTGGGGTTGATTCCAACACATCACAACTAACTCATGGATAGTTTTCCAAAAGTATAAAAGCAATACAAATGTGTTTTCTTAGTTTTCAGTATGTCAGTTGTGTTTTTTTACTTGAATTAATGTTAATTTTAAATAACAAGACACATTTGGAGTCATACCAGTGACACTGTGCGCCGGATTGAGGTGTGGTTGATTCCTACACATAAAAATGATTGATGGATCATTTTCCTAAAGTATCCAAACAATTGGAATTAATTTCCTCAATTTCCAGTATGTTAGTTTTATTTTTTTACTAAAATGTCATTTCAAACCGAAAACGTGCAATTTGAGTCATACCGGATGCATCGTGCATCGATTTGATGTGATACTACTTCATACATGTCAAAAAGGACTTATGAATCGATTCCCTTAATTTGGAAGAAAATCGAAGTGTGTTTTCTTAGTTTTCAGTGAGTGACATGTTTTGAGCTAAAATTTCAATTTTAAACTCATAACATACACTTTCAGTCATACTAATCACACGGTGTGTCGGATTGAGGTGGGGTTGATTCCTACACATCAAAAATTACTCAAGGATTGTTTTTATAAAGTATCCAAACAATTAGAATAATTTTTATGAGTTTTTAATATGTTAGTTGTGTTTTTTTACTATAATTAATGTCAATTTTAAATAACAAGACACGTTTGGAGTCATACTGGTGACACTTTGTGTTATATTGAGGTTTGTTGATTCCTACAGGTCATGGATGACTGATAGATCATTTTACTAAAGTATAAAAACAATCAAAATGTATTTCCTTAGTTTTAAGTTTGTCATTTGTGTTTGTTTACTTGAATTACTATCAATTTTAAATAAAGACACATTTGGAGTCATACTAGTGACATTGTGCGTCAGATTGAGGTGTGGTTGATTCCTACATGTCACAAATGACTCATGGATCGTTTTTCTAAAGTATCAGAAAAAATAATTAAGTAAATTTTTCTACTTGAAAATCAATGCACCCTTGCCTCTGAAACCTAAAAAAGAGACCCGACCTGCTCAATATGCTCAATCTACCCAGTTTAGAAGGATTATGAGAAAACCTTTGATCCCAGTATGGATGACATGGAATAACATCCTCCTTCTATATAATAGCTTTAGTAAACCCAGTGAAGAACTATATATCATATATTTATGACCTCTGAATTAATATATGATATTTGGTTCTTCAATGGGTTGACTAAAGAGGGGAACTATCGATGTTGCATAATGAATTAATGTTTTTTTGGAGAAAAACCCTTCTCGTTGTTGAAAATGAGAAGAGTAGAGTAAGTTCCTGTGTCTGTTATGTCTCCAGACATCACAAAAAAACTCAAGGGATGGGGAAACCCCTTTTGGATACTCATTATCTTTTGGGTTCTATCAACAACACACATACCCTATAAATGAGGACCACCAATATCTTTTCAAAAACCAACCAACATGTAATTCATTTAGTGTACAAACTAGGACCAACAACAGCCATGATTTTTAGCGAGGTGTTTAGTCCATACAAATCACAACATTACCAGCAAACAAAGAGAAAGATGAGGAAAATAGGATTATTAAAGTCGAAATTATTTGAGAAGTTTACCATATTCATGATATTTTTGTACATTATTCCATTAGGTATGCTGCCAATTCGTTTCTAAGCATATCTATATCATCTTGTGAATATGACTATTTTTGGTAGTCTTGGTAGTACTGAAAAAATATAAATACACAAAGGATTAATAAATATTTTAAATTAAATAGCAATTATCTTCGAAAATACCTCTTCAAGGTTGCTAGTTTGTTCATGGAATGTGATCTCTCTCATAAATTTACAAACATAATAACCACTTTATTTTATGTTTTCTTGTTTCAGACACTACAGAAACATTGAGAAAAAATAATTAATTTTTTTATATGTGTTTGGATAGTGAAATATTATTATATATGACCTGATACTTATCTAGTCGTAGTACTTGTGAGGTTAATTTTATTTTTCCCCTGGCCACATTCCAGGATGTAGACGATATTCATGCATCATCCTATCATAATGGAATCCTCATTAAAATATAATATAAATTATATAACTGGATGTTTAGTTCTAAAATTTTGGATTCAGTGTATTACAAATTGAAAATTTCCATCATGTGTGGTCGGTTTGTTGGATATTCATTCATTGAATCCAGAAAATAAATCTTTAGAGTATCCAAATTGACTACAATAAGCATCCAATGCAGCCTAAAAACAAAAAAAGGAATAAGTAATGAAATAAATTAATATATAATTGATATGGTTAAATTGTAGATTTTTACCTCTACATCATTGGTATTAATAAGAGTATGTCATCCGTAATTTTTTTGTTAAATGATTTGAGTAGGCCTGTCACTATTTCACCCTCTTTCTTGGAAGTTATGTATTTTTGTTCTATAGATGTGATGTGAGGACTAAAGAGTGAAAATTTATATTCATGTGGAAATCACTTAAATTGTTTTTCATATATATTCCTACAAAATATATGAAATGTATTTAGTCATAATTAACACAGTATATCATCTTTTGGAAAATAAAATCATGAAAACATACCTCATGTATACATTTATAACTAAGCTGCCTAACCATTCATAGTCGAGGATTTCAGTTTCACTCTCAACACCAATGAAGTCGAGATCTTCCCCTCCATACTTATTTTCTTCAAAATCAATTATATGAGTACCACCATCTTTCAACTTTGTATCCACATGAGCCTTTAATGATAATAAATGTGGATATGGAATGGGAGGTTAAGGTGCTTTGGGTAGATCTTTTTGATCGGTTGGTTGATCCTTGAGGTGGTTTTGAACAGATCTTTCATTTCACCCCATCCCTTTGCCTGTTTGTAATAAAATGCATCAGTTCAGACGTTTTTTTCATTAAATGTTTATGATTTATCTTGAAAATTAAATTGGAAATGAATACCTCATTGTAGACATGTTTTTTAGAAGATGTGATGGTCATGCGATGAAGGTTCAAAGAGCTTGTTTGACCATATGAATACTTGCATCATCAATCGGAACAGGTAGCTCGGTGTTCAACTTTAAGGCTATAGTAATTGATAGTCTAACATGACCTGTTTGAAGTGGTATGTTGTATATAATGTCGTTCTGCATATTGAACATTGTAGCCCTCACTAAAAGGAGATGGGTGGGTGTTCATAGATATAAATCACAGTCATTTTCACATTATAGAATATCAATACAGGAAAGGTATTAGTGTCTAGTGTCTATCTGATTCACATTTCAAAGAAACAATTATTAGATTATTTAATACCTTAGTTAAGAATTGTTTTTAGGGGAATGTCTCACCTCAAAACTAGTGGGAGTGGGGTGTGATCTTCACATGTAGGTTTTTCTTGAGTTATTTCTTCTCTTTACCCCCTCCCCCTTCAAAATTGATAGTATCTCTCTCTGGTATTGTAATTATTCTTCAAACATAGCTTATCTTTCTCTCATATTTTTCATTTACTCATTTTGATCCTCCACTTGTTTTTTTCTCAAAATATGTTCAGGGTGTCACCCAAATACCCGCACCTCTGGCATGGCCATACTCTTCTGGCTGCTTCAAGGACACTAAAAGTATGTCAGCATCTGGTGTGGGTGTTGTTGATTCTTGTGACTATATCAAATATAAAATATAGGAAAATAAGTAATCATTTTTATGTAATATCAATATAAAAAAAACAATTTTTTTATGTCATAATTACACATGTTTCCCACACTTTTTGTGTGTTTTCATCTATTAGTTTCTCATATTTAGTTACATGGGCCTCCTTCCATAGCACATGGTGTTGGATGGAAGTGTCTTTGGATTTAGACTCCTAAAGATGCATATAAACAAAATAACATAGTTATTGTGTTGTTTTATGACATATAAAATTATTATGGTAGATTTAAAATACGTACCAAATTTTTTTCAAGTGATGTGTACCCCATCCTTGCTTTACGATAGGGGTACGCTGGTTTTGATGCCTGTTGTTTATTTTCAGCACTCAGTTGTTGTTTCATAAATAAAACATTGTCAATAAAAGTGATGAATACACGTACCTTCAAACAACATATTACCAGACACAATGTACCTAAAAATACTAATTCGCACAACGGACAGTAAATGCATCCCATGATGCTTGGGTTATCAGGTGTGTATAAATAATAGGTGGGTGTGGTTTTATTTTCCATTCAACATCTTTAAGATGATATTTCATTAAAAGTGTGAGAAAACCCCTGTGAATCCTTCCAGAAACCCTTAAGACATTGTCTTTGTGTGAGTCATCTACTATAAATGCACTCTGAAAGAGATGATGAAGTGTAAGTCAATGTTTCATTATTTAATTTTAGTAAATGAAAAAACATGATATCATAATGTTACCGTAATATCTCCCCACATCAGTTTCTTAATCTTATACACAATATGGTTTCATGAAGATACATAAATTGCTATATGTTTTTGAGTGGTGATTTCAATGTATCTACTGAACATGGCCTTGTTGGGGTTAACATGTTGGCCCCACTTATTCCATCCAATCTCATATTTGATACCTTTTTCTTTAGCCTTAATGTTTTTTTCTAATACCGTCAAACTACAGTGCTCCGGTTTTTTCTGCGCCGCTAGTGTTTTGTCACCTTTCATTTCCTCAGATCTACCATCATTAACATGTTCCTCTGACACTAAGAGCTAGCATCGGCATGTGCAGATGGTGGTTGTACAACTACAATGGGAGCAACAACAGGTTGAGAAACCTGTTGTTCGTTTGCACTACGAGCAACAGTAGGTTGAGAAACTTATTTTTCCTGGGGATTGGGAGTAATTAATTATCTGAAAAGGTGATTTAACATTTAATTTAGATAATATAAAATCAGTAGAGAAAAAATATTAACATAATGAAATAGGTTGAGAAACATGTTTTTCATCTGCACTGTGAGAAGTAGTATGTTGAGAAACCTGTTGTGCCTGGGGATTGGGAGCATCATCACATGCAGAAGTCATTATCTGCAATAGTGGTTTAACATTTAATTTAGATAACATAAAAGCATAAATGAACATATATCAACATAAATTAACACGATATATATTAGAAAAAAAATATAACATGGTTATTGAACTCTATTTTTTTTAAAGGTTGAAGGGATTTGAACCCTCTATTGACTATCCAAATACCTTCATTGTGGTCTCCTCTGACATAAAAAACATCATTTACACTGGGACCACATTGAAATGATTGTGACATCCAAATTAAATGGTCATCCTCCATTGAATTTTCATCTGGATCTTCAGTGGTTTTGGTAGATGACAGAACAATTGACCAGTTTTGGTTTGCGGGATATGGAACATAAACTACCTGTACTGCATGTGATTCTATTATAAACGGTTCATCTTTGTACCCTTCCTTACTGAAATCAACTTTCACAAATCCTAACTCATCTATTTTAACATCACTTGTGTTATCAACTCACTTTCATTGAAAAATAGGCACTCAGAATGTCATATAATCCAACTCCCATATTTTTTGATGATGCCAAAGTATGACATATTCACGTAAATTGGATTTATTTCCTTAGCACAAAAAACATGCATTGATTCAGCAACAAGTGTAACTCCACTATTCTATCTAGTACTGAATTCATCATGTTCATTAATATATAATGTATAACCATTAATTAAATAATCATTGTAAGATAATATGTACACACTTTCTCCTCCAGCTATCCATTGAAGTCGTTCTGAAATTGAGTCTGGATTTTCATCTGACTCCTTAAAAATATGGTCTTGAAACCATCCTATAAACTATTTATCATGTTTATCTGATATCCATTTTTCATGCCTTGATGGATTTGAATGCCTAAGAATTTCATTGTGGGTTTCAACATATGGGTCAATGTCTAAATTGTTATGAAAAACGTAAAGGTGGGTCTGCTCCTGATCTATAATATTGATTGTGACAACCTCCTTTCCAGAAATTCCTTCACCTACAAGTCACCCAGTGTGACAAAATTTCATTATACCAATGATTTTCACACTGAAAAGGTATTCGGTATAGAATTCAATGGCTTACTCAATAATATATCGCTCCGAAATACAACCCTCTAGCCAACTTCAATTTTTTACATACCCTTTAAAAATCTTTATATACAATTCAATGGGGTACATCCATGCATAGTGCACAAGACCACATAGTCAAATATCTCTCACCAAGTGAACCATCAAATGAACTATCATATCAAAGAATTTCGATAGGAAAAACATTTCCAATTCACATAATATGATGAAAATTTATCTTTCCATAGTCAGTAGTTTCACCGGGTCTATAACTTTTATACATATAGATTTGAAGAAGAATTAGAGCTTCGTTAATTTATGACAGACATTCTTGGTAAAATTCAATGTAAAGCTATAGAAATTAGATCTTCATCAAAACATGGCAGTCATGTGATTTCAGACCTTTTAACTTTAAATCGTGCATTGACACGATGTTCTTGATATTTGATGAATACCCCTTTGGAACCTTTACGTCATTCAAGAAGTTTCAAAACTGATATATATCCTTCCTAGAAAGAGTGTAAGTAGTAGGAGGAAGAAATGTTTGTTTCTAACCCTTCACTAGTGTCAACTCTTCTCATATTCCCATGTCAATCATATCCTACCAAGCATTAATTACATCCTTTGTTTTTTTGGGTTCATTTAGAAATGTTTCGATGACACCCAAGAGTTACTTTAATGTTATATCCTGAAAATTTTTCATAATTAAGTCATTTATCATCCCATACAACATGGTTCTCAAAGTGAAATCTTCATTTCTGTAAGCATCGTACATCATTACACCTGAATCCCACAATAATTTCAAATCCTTGATCAATGGAGCCAAATAAACATCAATATCATTACCTAGTTGTTTTGTTCTTGATATAAGAATAGATAACATGATGTGTTTTAATTTCATGCATAACCATAGTTTCAAGTTATAATTTACCATCATAACCAGCCATGTACTGTGAGTGCTGATTTGAAAACCAAAAGTATTCACTCCATCTATAGATAACGCAAGACAAAGGTTTCTCAGATCATTTCCAAAGTCAGGAAACTCGTGATCAATTATCTTCCATGGATGAGAGTCTATCAGGTGTCATATTTTTCCATATTTATTTCTTCTATTTGCATGTCACATCAATTTTTCTGCAGTCTCCTCACTTTCATATAGGTGCCTAAAACTTGGAATGATTGGAAAGCACCATACAACTTTTGTAGGACCATATTCATATTTCTTATATCGAGAATCTCCACACTTAGGGCATTCTCTAAGTGATTTTTGGTCTTTGAAAAATAGTCTATAGTCATTTGGTCAGGCGTGTATTCTTTCAGAGATCATACCCATCAAGCGTAACATTCATTTAGCATCCTATGTTCGACTCGGGAGCTAATTATCTTTTGGGATCATGTCATTCAAGAGAATAAGTAATTCCATAAAACTGGCTTCACTCCATTTGTTTCCTGCTTTCAAATTATATGGCTTCTGTACAACTAATAATGCTTTATATTTAGTGAAACCATCATACAATGGCATCTTTGCACAACTCCTTAACTCATTAAACAATTTTGGGAAATCATGAAGTTCATCTTGAACTGTCCTTATCATTTCCTTAATATGGTCTTCATAATCATGCACATCTATAATCATGTCCTCGATACATACTTCTTCATTATCCACACTTGTAATCATATCAAATGATAAATAAAATGCAATGTTATCCTAGTCAATAGCTACATTCACTTTTTCCATGTGTTTATTCCAACATTTATAACTTTGATCTATTTTTTGATAGATAAAGTGTTCCTATAACTCCTATGGACTAACTTTTCTTGAATAACAATAGTGTAAACACGGAAAAAGGATTTGAGAAGGATCATATGCCTGATCTTTTGAAAACTTGATGAAATATTTCAATCCATCTTCATACTCTTTTGTCAAACAATTGGAATTCATACATTATTTATTCATATATATCCAATTTGATTCGGTAATATTAGTATTTTACAAAATAAATACAAAAAATATTGATATAAAAATTAACCAAGGCTAAAATAACACACACTTTTTAAAACTATTTATAAAATAACAAAGATATAATTTAGACAAACCATTTACACAATTGAAATCCCATTAAAAACTATTTATAAAAAATCACACACTTTGGAAATAACAGTTAAAATTCCATTAAAAATCACAGTTGAAATCCCATTTAAAAACCAACCATTTACATATAATCCTCTTTAAAATAACACAGTATGTTCAAAATAAACCAATTAGTTCTAAACATCCTTTCTCAAGAACCCAATTCCTTTTTAACCATTTTAAAGCTATTTAAAACCAAAAAAGGGTATGTTGAACACATATAAATTTTTAAGAAACATTTCAAAACACTTTAATCATTTTAAAAGAGACACTTAGGCATTTTCACAAATACATAAATCCCAAGAGAGACATTTTATACATTATTTTAAACTATAAGAACTTCAGTCCTAACTTCACAACCATACTTGATACATTATGTTAGATCTCCCTTTATTGGCTTCCCTCCCCATGCTTAACACTCTCATAGTGATCCTCTCTAAAGGTTTAACCCTCACTTATACTAACATGCCACAGATGTTCCTAATTAATAGTGGCGTAATTTTTTCACTCTCCTTTATTCTACTAGAATTCAAATTCCTTCAGCCTTACCCCCTCAAGTAACTATACATACCATTAAATCAAGTAATTCTTGTACGGTCATTCCCTAACCAACCTTCCAATTTTTTAAAATTACTCTATTATACAATATGTTATTCCAACCCCCAACACATTTGATCCTTTTGTGTGCTCTTGTATAACACGGGTAATGTTTATATACTACCTATTTCCCACACCTAGCATGGATAATGTGGGCTTGAATTTCATTAGTGTATTATTTCCCAATATAATTGAGGTATTCCATATTTTTGAGAGGGTTTCTTCTACAGCTCCTTATAATCCATATGTAGACCCTAGGTACCCTTACAAAACATCAATGAAACCCTTACACATAAGTTTTTATTCATAGGTAACCCAAATGAATTATTTGTAATTAGATTATAACCTTATGTAGTATCTACCATATCCTTATTCAATGAATATAACCTTGGGTAACAAAATTAAAGGAAAGAGGTGATCTAGGACATCACAACACCAGAGCACCATCTCATGGTGAACCCTAGAAGTTTAAAAACAATGAGTCATAAAACACTAAAGAATATTCCCAACCTCTATAAACAAACCCTCGCATAAGAGGAACCAAAAAACAACAAGAAATACATAAAATAAAATTTACCTCAAAGCCTCGAGACATTACAACTCAACAACCACAGATTCAAAAATAAACAACCACCCTAGACCACTTTGGGTAATTTAACTCAAGGGATTCTATAAAATAACCTAACCACTTTACAACCTTAGGAGGACCTTAATCACCATGTAAATAAGGATGTAAATTTAATAAACCCTAAAGAAAAGGATGGTATGGATTCACCACCCCATTTGAAGTTTGGGTAAATCCCACAACCCAAATAGATATACCTATTCATGAAAATAATTCACCTTAGGGGATGTTTCTTCACATCTTATCAAGACCTTTCTGAGAGGGGAAAATATCACATAGTAAATATGAATTTATCCCGTTCATGTTTCACAAGCTAAAATAAATAATCTTAATGCACACCAAGTAAATAAATCAAATACACAAAATTTATTGATCCCAAAACATACAAAAAAGTATTTAAATATATTCACTCTTCTTCAAACAACACCCCTTCTATAAAAGTTCCATGTTACTTATTTTTAAAGACACACACTCTTTGAAAAAAATCCAAATCCTTGTAAAAATGCTTTACTAAAATTTGAACACTCACAAAATTAATTTCCTAAGGATTTCCACATTTAAAAGGAGTCTAAGGAATCTTTTCACCCAAATCACACACTTGATTTGAAAATATTTCATTTTACATCAAAATAAAAACCCACTTTAACTTATAATTATTTTAGTAAATTTAAATCATTTCAAAAACATTTTTATCAATTATAATTTCTTTTTAAATTTCCATAATGAAATCAAACACTTTTTATAAACATTAAGATAATCAAAATTTCTCTTACAAATAAACCATTATGCCTAGTTTTAAAAACCAAGACACGTTAAAAAAATTCTATTCAGAAAATCTCCTAATTCAAAATGAAGAGGAAGACTACCATTTCAAAACATTTTATGAACACCAAAATCAAATTTTTCATCCAAAAAATAAAATTTTCTATAACCTAAAACCAACTTCTAAAAGCAAAAGACCACGCAAAAAAGCCCGAATAATTAATTTAAATGTCACCCAAATATGTAAAACAAGCATAAAACTCCCTTAATCAATCACACACCAATGGTAGGAACCGTCGAGATTAATGAAAAATGCAAGGGATCCAAAACTAAAAATCTAGGCAGTAGAATAATTGTGCAAGGCTTGACCACATGGGTTATATAACCATGCACGACCATGAAAAAACCATCACAATGGTTATAGACCCAACTTCATGGGGTTTACATAGTTTTCTAGACCATGCGAGTTAACACTGAAACTTGAGATCATTTCCTATTTTCACCCTGAATGATCAAAGTGAACCCAAAATCACCTATACACTCAATATGGATCAAAACACTACAATATCATATCACAAAAACATTGAGAATAAATATGAAAAAAATATATAGAAAAACCAAACCAAGAGAATAACCAAATGGAGGCAACTATTATTATTTCAAGAAGAAGAAGAAGAATTGAAGTTACTCTAGAAGGGAGGCAGCGACGGCGGAAGAGGCGGCAGAGTCAGCGATGGAGACAGAGATGGAGGTGGTGGTGGCCACAGTAGTAGCAGCGGATGCGGCGATGGAGGAGGAGAAAAAGGTGGTAGTTGCGGTAGAGGAGGAGCAGGAGGACGTGTTCATAGCAGCGGTGACGGAGGAGGAGGAGGAGGAGTCCGTAAAGGAGGAGGAGGTGGAGGAAGAGTCAACGGATGTGGCAGAGGAGGAGGAATCAGAGGAGATGGAGGAGGATCAGGCGGCACTGGGTTAGGATTTCATGAGAGCTTGAGGGGTGCGGAAAGAAGGGGACATAGTTAGGGTTCATTTATAAAATCAGGGGAAACATTTATCAGATCTAGTAAAAAGTGCTGATAAATTTATGTTTCATCAGTGCTAAATTTGAAAGGGTTGATAAAACATGCATTTATTAGTGCTTTTTTAGGGTTGATAAAGATGGTCCTTTATCAGCGCTAAAAAAGCGCTGATAAATGTATGTTTTATCAGTGCTTTTTAATTAGCGCTATAAAACATACCATTTATTCATAATTATAAAATTATAAAAAATATATTTATTACATTTATAATTTTATAAATATATATAATTAATATATTTATTATAATTTAATAATTTAAATTATAATTATATATATTTATTTATTTATTTATTTATTTATGTCTTTGTCGGTGTATAAATTATAATTAAATATATATATATATAATTTTATAATTAAAATTTTAATTAAATATATATAAATATATATATTAATTGATATATTAATTTTAATTTTACTTTCATAAGTATTTAAATATATATGTGTGTGTCTATGTCTTTGTATGTATTCATTAAAGACATATATTTATAAATAAATATATTCAAAAGGTATTCATAAATATATATTTATCATTTAAAAAAATATTTTGTAATTTTATAATTATTTAAACATATTTATATTTAATTAGTTATATATAATTATAAATATATATAATATATTTAAAAATTATATAATTATATATAACTAAATATTTATATTTTTAAATATAATAAATACATTTATTGTTTATTTAAATATATTTATTGTGATTTTAAGTATTTATGAGAACATAAGCTTCATATATATAAGAAATGAATGAATACACCAAGTATAGTACTATAATATATATGTCCAATATTAGGGTAAACAATGAACATATTCATGAGATGAATATGAACATCCATTACGCATCAATTGACACATTCATTTGGAAACATAAATTTATTTATATATATATATACTTAATAAGTATTTATATACATATATATATATATATATTAAAAAGTATTTATATATAATATTATAAAGATATAGTATAATAAATATATAATAAATATATAACTATAATTAATAAACATAATAAAAATAAATAAAACATAAACATAATAAACATAACAAACATGTGTTTTTTATTTAATGTATACATATAAACATTATTTTTGAATATAATTAGAATATTTTTACTTAAATTAATAATATTTTCTATTAAAACATTTATCAGTGCTATTATTAGCGCTAATAAAGTCTCCTTTTTATAATTTCTTTTTGTTAGCCCTAATAAATGGTAGATTTATCATCACTTTTTCTAACGCTGATAAAAGACCCCCTTTTATCAGTGCTTTCTAATTAGCACTGATAAAACCCAAGCACTTACCTTGCTTGAATTTGTGGTAGTGACTATAAAATGTATCATTGTCCAAATATATGTTTTCCCTTTAAAATAATGTGACTTTGAGTTTATTTTATTTATTTTATAAAGCCTTAGTGAATCCTCCAAGACTTATAATACATTTTAATAATTTAAAATCATTTCTTTGAGAGTGTTACTCACCTCCACATAAGAAAGTGAATTATTTTATTATCATCATCCATTGTACTTATAAAATAATTTAAACCACTCCCCTTTTCTATAAATCATGGTAAAAAACAATGGTATGGTTTGTGGTTTTGAATATTTTATTATGTAGAGTCCAAAACCTAAATAATAAAGAAATCTCTCTCCTTTCCTATATAAACCCGCCCAAAATCACATTTATCTTCACTCAAACTCCTTAAATAAAGTACACACTCTTCCCTATACTCCCTATAGTCCTCCAAAGGTGCCCCCAATATCCCAAGAAGCTTCTCCCAAGCCTTTGGAATCACACATTCAAGTAAGGGATCCTCTCTTTCTCACTTTTATTCAAGAATCTACTCTATGTTATACCCTTTTATTTTTAATTCCTAATGGTGGGGTATGTTTTCACACCTCCCATATAATTTCCTTATTATGTATAAATGATGATATACCCCTTTCTCACTCATTAATCCCTCTCAATTACACCTGTTACCAGGCCGAAATTTCATAAGTGTTCTCTCATTTCTCCTCTTTCATCAAGTTTCTTTATTATGTTATGCCTTCTATTTCCAATTAATTTTGATGGGGAATGTATTTACAAGTCCTTATGACTATCTATTTCATTTATAAATGATGAGATACCCATTACGATCTCATCAACCCATTTTATGAATTTCTATATGACGTCGTTATGCTGCCGAAATTGCACCATAATTTCCATGCTAAAATAATTGTGTAGTGAATACTATACTCATTTATCTATCAAGGGTATTCACCCTTACACAAATATAATTATTTATTGGGGACTTACATGTATGTATTCTACATTCCTAGATCATGGAATAAATTATAATGTTTAATGAATCTATGTTATATGATCTATGTGGCACACTTAAGCATGAGATTGAAATGATTATGAAGGGAATGCTATGATAGCACTCCAATGAATTGGGTAATGTTTAGTATCATGATACATCATGTTGGGATAGGGGGTTTACCAGATTCCTTTATGGGAATTTTTTCCACCATGAAGTCTTGGAAGGTTTATCCATGACTTATGTTCATGATGGAGTGTTTTAAGTTGTAGCCACATTTCCCTTGTTGTGATTATCATTCTGTATCATACCTTATTATTCACGGTCCTTTTATACTCTTCTGATATGCCTATTATCTAACATGTATTGTATTTTTCATGTTATGCCTTGTTTATTTCATTACTAGGTTTTATAGATCACCCTTTTTATGTATGTCCTTAGGATATCCCATGTAGTTTTAAGTTCAATGGATTATTATGATCATGACAAGGAATTTTTCAATAATGTTATAGTATCTAATGTTATAAGTTGTTATGTAATGTACCTAATTCTTAAAGACACTATACTTCCCAATATTTTGGTTTTGTATTAAGTGTGATCTCATGTAATAAATCATGTACTAATATTTAATAAAGAGAAAGGTTGTTATAGTTGGTATCATAGCAAGGTATAGTTATTTTAGGGATTATGATTAGAAAACCCTAGTGAAAACCATTAGGAATAAGACTAAGTGTAAGAAAACATCCCTCAATTTTGGTAAGTATAGAGTAAGTGGTATATCAACCAAATACATCCCTTTGTGGATACTACACATGGACATGGTTCTGTAATAGATGTGCCTATGAGTAATAACTTCGTCAAAGTGTTCTGGGCCTGACTCGGGGTAACTTGGTAAATGACATCATGCCTTACTATGCACCTGTTTTGATACTCCCGAGTGATATGCTTTTGTAAATTCATAAGCTCATTATGAACCATAATTAAGGGAACAAAAAAATTCCCATATAAATAACATAGATTTAAGACAAAAAAATAATATGTTAAGAAAATGGATTTAATTTATATGTTATCACTTTATTATCATTAGATTTCCCTTATGTGTTTAATATTTTAAAATACTCCTCCCTAATTTTTCCTTTATTCCAGAAAATGGCTGGTAATATGAGGAATCAAGTTAACAACCGATGCGAAGGGCAATGTGATGATTACCCCAATGAGATACCCAACCTGATGGGACTAGGATTCACAAAATTTGTCATGATACTTTATCAGTTAACAAAATTTTTGAATAGAAACCTCGATCAAGTGGATTTCTCAACCCCCCCCCCCCCCCAAGAGAGAACAAGCCACAATCGAGATCTGTATATGACAAAGGCCACCTACTTTTAATGTATCATATGATCCCTTAATCATGGAGCAGTGGATAAACTCCATGGAAAAGATATTCTCCATCCATTAATGTTTTGAACAAGAGAAGGTTCCTATGGTTTTTTATCATATGGAGGGTGAAGCTGGTCAGTGTTGGAAATTGATTAAGAATATGAAGCTTGAGGAAGATATTGAAGCATTGGAGTTGAAGGAATTGTGGAAAATACTTTTTGATAAATATTTTTTCCACACCCACCATCTAAAAATGGAAAGATATTTCCTTGAACTCAAGCAAAAGGAAGACGAATCTATTGGAGTGTATGAGGAAAACTTCACAAGACTTTCATGATATGCCTCCAATTTTTTCATTACCCCCAAATGTAAGGTTGACCGCTTATTTTGTGGACTAAATCCTAGTCTATGAAAAGCCTTGGAAATCTGTGACTTTGATAGCTATGAGGAAATTGTGTGATGTGCCTTCAAAGTCAAAATAGAGATCAGTGAATCTCAAGGGTATCACAGGGATAAGAATTGGAAAGTGGAGTTTAATTCTGGTGGTCTGATGGATAAATCCAATTGTGCTAATAAATTTCTGCATCCCACTTGTCAAATGTGTGGAAATAAGTACCCTAGAAATTTTTTAAGGGGAATAAGGAAATTATTTAGGTGTAGAAGAGAAGGGAATATGGATAATGATTTCCAACAGGAGAAACCCACCAATGTGATAGAGGAAAGGAATGCTCCATTCAATCCTACACATTGTTCATTAATTCAAATAAAAATAACCAAGGAACTTTGTGAATCAATGCCCTAAGCCAAGGGTTTTTTGAGGAAACCAACAACCTCCAAGGTAATAAGGGAGATATTTTTCCATCACTACTGCTAAAGTGAATCCCAACAATGAAGTGGTGACAAGTACCCTAGTTATTCATTCAAGAATAGTGAACATACTTTTTGATTCTGGTTATACTCATTCTTTTATATCATGAAAGATTAGTAGAACAATCCAAACACCACAAAAAATCATGGACGTAGATATTTTAATGAAAAGGGAAAATGGGGAAATTATTTCATCCCATGTATATAACTCCCCCTATCAATGTTTGTGGACTGAACTTCCCAAAGAACCTATTCATACTTACTTTGGTAGAATTTGATACAATTCTGGGCATGGATTGGATTTCCCTATATATATCCCACATAAATTTACATGAGAAGGAAATCACTCTCTGTATGGATAATCGACCTCAGATTCTATACAAGTGAAAGGAAGAGGATGAATCTTCTTCCACACCATCATCCTAAGTATGGATATTACTACCCTATGAGAAAACACATCTTTCTCAAATGATTGATTCTAAGGAAAGGATCATCCTCGAAGACATTCCTATTGTGAGGGAATTCACTGATGTGTTTCCTGAGGAATTTCCCGGTCTTAATCCTATCAGGGATGTTGAATTTTCAATTGATCTTATACTTGGTACGTTGATAATATTCAAGAATCTGTATATGATGGTTTTTTGTGGAACTTGAGGAGGTAAAGAAATAACTATAGTAGAATCTAGATAAAGGGTTTATACGCCCAAGTGATTCACCATGGGGTGAAATAGTCCTCTTCATCAAGAAGAAGGATGGGTAAATGTGCCTTTTCATTGATTATCATGAGATCAACAATATCATGATAAAGAAAAAGTATCCTTTGTCATGAATTGATGAATTGTTCGATCAGCTACATGGTACACAATACTTATCCAATGTGGATCTATGGTCAGGATATTACCAAGTTGGGGTGAAGGAGGATATCTCCAAGACTTCTTTTCATACAAGGTATGGGCACTATGAGTTCATAGTGTTGTCATCCAGACTCATTAATGCTCCAGAAATCATTATAGTCTTGATGAATAGAGCCTTTAGAGATTACCTCAACAAATTTGTGGTAGTATTTATAAATGATATTCTAATATATTCCAAAACCAATGAAGATCATGAGGGGCATCTAATAACTGTGCTAAAGACCTTGTGAAAGGATAATCTTTATGTAAAGTATAAAAAGTGTAAGTTCTTGTTGAAGGAAGTATCATTCTTGCGGAATATCATCACAAGCAATGGGAAATCTGTGAATCCTGCAAAGACAAAATCAATTGAGGGATGGGCAAGGCCAACATGTGTGATAGATATTGGTAGATTTATTGGGATAGCTGGATATTATCGCTGATTTTTGAGAAATTTATCATGATTTTCAAACCCTCTTACCAAGCTAACTCTGAATGGATTCAATTATTATTATAGTGATGAATGTAAATAATGCTTCATAGAGTTGAAAAAGAGGTTTATCACTAACCCTATGATCACACTACCCACAAGTGGGGAACTTTTCTTAATTTTTAGTGATGTTTCAAAGAATGGATTGGGATGTGTGTTGGTTAAAAATGAAAAATTCATTGCCTACGCCTCAAGGTAGTTGAAAATTCATGAGAAAAAACTATCTCATTCATGATATGGAGTTGGCAGCTGTGATATTTGCATTTAAAATATGAAGGTATTATCTCTATGGGGAGAAGTGTGAGATATATATTGATCACAAGAACTTCAAATATATATTTAAATAGAAAGATCTTAATATGATCTAGTGAAGATGGTTAGATCTCATCAAGGATTGTGACTGGTCAATCCACTGCCATCATGGTAAAGCAAATAAGGTGGTAGATACTCTAAGTAGAAAGGACCCAACAATTCTATCATTGATGAGAATTGAAAAGGATACAATCTTCTTGTATTTGAAGAGGATGGACATGGGAATCATAAATAAAGGAATATCATCAATCCTTTCGCAAATTATTTTTCAACCATCTCTTTTGGAAAGTTTAAAGGATGCTCAATAAGATGATGTAAGAATTTAGAAGAAATTAGAAACTATAAGGAAATGGAAATCCTCAGAGTTCAATGTTAATAAAGAAGGAATTATGATATTTGGTTCAAGACTATGCGTTCTGTAAAATCCTGAGTTAAAGAAGGAACTATTAGATGATCCACATAGTATGACTTTCTCTATTCACCCAGGAAACACAAAGATGTATCGAGGTCTCCAAGAGAACTATTGGTGGGACAACGTGAAGAAGATGATCACTAATTATACATCAAAGACCCTGGTATGTCATCAAGTGAAGGCTAAAAGGCATAAGTCTAATGGGATGATGAAACAATTACCCATACCAACCTTAAAATGGGAAAACATCACCATGGACTTTGTCACTAGACTTCTAAAGACATCCAAGGAAAATAATGCTATCTGAATTGTTGTGGGTCATCTTACCAAGACTGCACACTTTATTGCAATTTGAGAGGATTTATCACTAGATCAATTGGAATGGATGTACATCAAATAAGTTGTAAGGATGCATGGAGTACCACAATCGATTGTATCCGATCAAGACACAAGATTCACCTCTAAGTTCTGGAAAAGTCCTCTGCATGCTCTAAAACCTGATTTGAATTTCAGTATAGCCTATCATCCTAAAACTGATAGTCAATCTGAGCAGACTATCCCGACACTAGAATACATGTTTCGAGAATGTTCTATAGACTTTAAAGGATGATGGGACTAACATCATTATTTGGTTAAGTTCACTTATAAAAACAGTTTCCACTCGAGCATCCAAATGGCTCCATATGAATCCCTTTATGGGAAGAGGTGTAGAACACCAGTATGTTGGGTTGAAGTTGGGGGAAAAAGACTTATTGGTCTTGAAATGGTAGTTTAAAGGGTGGAGAAGGTTAAGACCATTCAACAGCACATCAAGGCTTCTCAGAGTCGAAAGAAGAGCTATGATGACAATCATTGAGGTGACCTAGAGTTTAATGTTGGAGACATGGTATTCCTCTGCATATCCCCATGGAAGAGAGTGATGATATTTGGGAAGAAGAGAAATTTTATTCTAAGGTTCATCATCCCTTTTGAGATCCTTGATCGCATCGGAGAAGTGGAATATCATCTAGTACTCCCACCGAACATGTCTGAAGTACATGATGTATTCCTTGTTTTCCTTTTAAGGAAGTACATACCAGACCCCTCACATGTACTCAATCTAGAGGTAGTTCCATTGGAGAATGATCTTTCCTATGATGAGCATCCATTGAATATCTTAGATCGTAGAGAAAACGTTCTAGGAAATAAGACAATGCCTCTCGTCAACGTGTTGTGGAGAAACCAAAAGTTTGAAGAAGCAATGTGGGAACCAGAGGAAGTGATGAATTAGAGTTATCCTCATCTATTTTAGTGTGGTAAAATAAAATTTTGAGGGAAAATTTTCTAAAGGGGGGAAGATTGTAATGACCTGAACTGTTATGAATAAAATTCCCCTTTTTGATTTAATTAAATGTCTTATTGTTATAGAAATCACATGAACTTATTTTTTTATTATATCCAATTGGATTTTAAATGTCCGTTAAATATCATTATCATTGATAATATAGCCATTGAATAGTGATCACATGACTAGTATAAATATAGGATACTAGAAAATCATTTTGGAATAGACAAAGGAAGTGATGGCCTCAACCAGTATGATTATACCCTATGAAACCCATTTGTTAGAGCTTCTAAGGGAGATATCATTTCTGGTATTTTCCCTAGACCAATCCCAAGATGAGATCCAACAACTTAAGCATGAGCAAAACTGTTTACGGGTGAAGTTCAAGCTCATCAAAATCACGGATCAAACCATGTTCACCGAACGACCCCATGAAAGCCCCACCGTCAAGGACCATACTCTTGGTGTGTATGCTAGTGTATTAAAGGGATATGTATCATGACCTTAGAAATAGAAATATGTACATTATTTTTGTATATAATAATTAATATATTTTCACCCTATTTTTTTACTTTGTAAATGATTTTTAAAGCACAAATAGTATTTTTGGTTAATATTCAAATTCAAATAAGAAATATATTTTGATGAATTAATGGATTATTGAAATAAATTATATTTTAATAAAATATTATTATTAAATAAATTTTATTAAATATAAATGATCATATAATTTTTATGAAGTTAAATGTAATTTTTATTAGGGTTCAAAAACTGTTATCGTCAAAACCCGTCAATTTTCAATAAATGTCAGTTTTTATTTTAAAAGTAAAAATTCACATATTTAGAAAATTATTTAGATAAAATAATTATTATTTTTTGGAATCAGGATGTTGAAATTATCCAATGGTGAGTTTTTCATAATTTTTTGAGACAGATGAATTTTTGGGTAAAAATTTAATACCGTATAAATATACTTTGTGTTTTATGAAATAATAATGACCTAATAGTGATGTAATAAATACTATAAAAGGTATAATCATCCAAATATATTTTTTTAATTTAAAATAATTTTATTTTAATTTTATTTGATTTATTTTATAAATCCTTAGTGAATCCTCCAAAACTTATAATATATTTTAAGATTTTAAAATCATTTCTTTGAGGGTGTTAATCACCTTCAGATAAGGGGGTTATTTTATTTTATTTGTACCTTGTCCTAATAAAATAATTTAAACCACTCCCATTTTCTAGAAACCATGGGAAAAATCCATGGGATGGTTTGTGGTTTTAATATTTTATTATGTAGAGTCTGCAACCTAAATAATAAATAAATCTCTCTCTTTTCCTATATAAACCCACAAAATCTCCCATTTCTCTTCACGAAAACTTCTTTAAGCATGTAAAAACTCTACCCTCTACTCACTAGATTCATCCCAAGTCACCCCAAGCTCCCAATAAGCCTCTCCCAAGACTTTGGAGTCACACATTCAAGTAAGGGATCCTTTATTTCTCACTTTTATTCAAGAATCTACTCTATGTTATGCCCTTCTATTTTTAAAACCTAATGATGGGGTATGTTTTCACACATCCCCTATAGTTCCCTTATGATGTATAAATGATTATAGATTTCTTTATCTCTTATTAATCCCTCCCAAGTACACCTGTTACCATGCTGAAATTTCATAAAGGTTCTTTCCTTTCTCCTCTTTCATAAAGTTTCTTTATTATGTTACGCCATATATTTCCAATTAATTTTGATGGGTAATTTATTTACATGTCCCTATTAATATCTATTTCATGTATAAATTATGATAGAACCCTTTCTCACTCATCAACCCATTTTATGAATTTCTATATGACATTGTTATGTTGTCGAAATTGCACCATAATGTTCCGTGCCAAAATAATTGTGTAGTGAATACCATACCCATTTCTCTATTAAGGGTATTCACCTTTATGAACATATAATTATTGATTGGGGAATTACATGTATTTATTCCACATTCCTATATTGTAGAATAAATTATGATGTTGAATGAATCCATGTTATATGATCTATGTGACACACTTAACTGTGAGATTGAAATGATTATAAAGGGTGCGCCTTGATAGTGCTTCAATGCAATGGGTAATGTTTAGTATCATGATACGTTATGTTGGTACATGGGGTTTACCTAATTCATTTATGGGACTTTTTTCCACCATGAGGTCTTGGTGGATTTAGCCTTGCCTTATATTTATGATGCAGTGTTTTAAGTTGTAGCAACATTTCCCATGTTATGATTATCATGTTATATCATGTATTATTATTCATGTTCCCTTTATGATTCATGGATATGTCTATATTCTTATATGTATCATCTTATTCATGTTATTCCTTATTTATTCCATTATTGGTCTTTATATCTCACCCTTTTTTATGTATGTCCCCAGGATATCCCATGCAGTTTTATGTTTGATGGATTATTATGATAATATCAAGGAAGTTTTCAATAATGTTATAGTATACCATGTTATAAGTTGTTATGTAATGTACCTAATTAGAAAAGTCACTATACTTATTGATATTTTGGGGTTGTATTATGTGTTATATCATGTAATAAATCATGTCTTAATGTTTAATAAAGAGCAGGGTTGTTATAATGAACCTGTGTGTTTTGGTGTCCCTGAGGGGTGAAGGTAATTAGCTGGTATCGATGAGCAGAGAATATAGTGGATCTATAGGACCCAAATAATGCTTTAATGGGTGATTTGAGATGTGTTAGGCAAGGTGATAGGTCTCAAGTGACTAGTTCCTAAAGATCGGTTAAAGATTTGTATAACAGGTTTCAGCCCTATGTGCATGACATAGCCTCTCCAGAGACTGTGGGGATGGGTCGATGTTATTGTTACCTTCTTAGAGTATATGGGGATGGGTTGGTGTTCTTGTGACCTCCCTTGAGTCTACGAGGATGGTTTGGTGTGCTTGTAACCTCCCTTGAGTCTAGGGGTATGGGTCGGTGTGCTTGTGACCTCCCTTGAATGTGCAGGGATTGGTCGGTGTGGATGATAGACCTTTTCTAAGAGTCTTGGGTCATGAAAGTGACTACCCGTGGGGGGTTAGATCATGGGATGACATGATGTGATACCGATGGACCCTTCCTTGAGTGATCATAAAGTGGTTCATGATGTGAAAATATGACCATACCCAATTCCTATGGGTATCGGGCCGAGGTTTGGATGCTTTAAAACCCTGAGTCTTCGGGTATAAGCTGAGCATTAGTATGATGGCACGATAAGACATGACATGGTGGATTCTGGTAATGAACTAAAGTGGGTATGATTGGGTGTCATGATGACCTTGTTAGCACACGGTGACCTGATGTACAGGGAGTTATGGTGTCCTAGTTAACACAAAATGTACAACACACATGAATGACATGTTTATTTTTTTCCTTATGCATACATGTAGATGATGGAATATACTATGAGCACTTGGTGAGACCCTACTGTGATGTATTTCTCACACCCTACATAGACACCTCAATGTACATGCAGACCTTATGTCTGCTTTCAGGTTCAGCACATGACGTGCATTGGATCGAGCTGGTGTAGCTCAAGGGTATTGAGAGATAGGGTGTGTGAGGCCTAGGGATGGCAGTAGGGCCAGCATGCATGCATTGTGTTTTTTGTTTCTTTTGTATTTGGGATCATCCCAATGGAAGATCAGTGTATATATGATTGTAATACTTCCACATGGTATTCATTACAACATTACATTTTATCTATATGTGTGTACTTTGATGTTTATGTTGTGTATGATTTTGGTTATTTTCCCATTATTTCATGACTCTCATTCAATGGAAAAGTATCCCCATTGTATAGATTGGGCCCTCGCCGCTAGTCGATAGCTTCTAGAGTACCGAGAGGTGAGCCTAAGGTAATGTGGTGACCTCAGCACAGACAGTGGCCTGAGGTTGAGCATCAAAATTATATTAATTATATAATTTATAAAATTATTAAAAGTGAATTATATTAACTATTTAAATTACAAAAATAATAAAAAATAAATCAAAATAAATATATAATATAAATTTCAAACATATTAAAAATAGAAAAACTTAATAAATAAAAATAAATAAATATTGGTCCTATAAATTACAAACATATTGAAAATATTTAAACCTAATAAATAAATATTAAAAATATTAAAAATTAAAAAAATATATTAGAAATGAATAAATTAAAAAAATAATAATAAATTATTAAATAAGAGTGAATAAATTAGAAAAATATTAAAAATGAGTAAACAAAAATAATTATGTTAAAATATTTTGATAAATGTATTAATATTATAAAAAATATTTTATTAATAAATTTATCAATGAATGTATTAATTATAAGTAATAATATTATTGTTTATATAAACAAAAAAAATAACAAATATATCGTTAATATAAAAGTATAAATAGTAATATTATGTATATTTGATTTTCATGATATATCAATAATTATAAAACTATTAAATTAATTATAATAATTTTAATAATTATATATAAATATATTTAAAATTTATGTATAGATATATATTATTTTTCTAACTATAGATGTACGTATTGTATTGATTATGTATACAAAATATAATTAATTATTAACTTTTAGAATTCCTAGTTATAATTAAAAATATTAGTATTAATTAAATTTATATGTATTTTCAAAAAAATAAAACACACATCACTAATTAGTGAAATTACTTCAATTTTAATAAGTTTATTTTATATTAAAATTCATTTAAATATTTGAAGTTAAATTTTTTCAATTACTTATATATATACACATATACATTTACATATATATATATATATATACAAATTCCTGAAAGATATATCAAGTGGGTATAAACCCCGTGCATGATGGGATGGGTTGTCATTTGCTAACCTACCCTAAATCGTTTAAGATGTGACTGCAAGCACCATCATCTTCATCTAATTAACAGTATTCTTTGTTTATACCTAGTTAATTACTGTATGCATGTGATTATTGTACATATAATTATAAATAAGTATATATATATATATAACGGACAGAGGTCAAAGCCACTTTATGAAATAAAAGAAAATAAAAAAGCCGAGAAGGATGGGGTCAGAAAATGCAATCCTGCTCTGAATCCCAAGAGCAAGAAAGGGGTACAACACAAGGTCTATAATTGAATATAAAACCCATAACAAAGTGGTCCAAGATTGTTCTAACCTTTCTCAGACTAACCTGCAAGGTCTTGTTAATAAATGATTTCACCAGATCTGAATCAAAGATTCCAGCCCCAATTGCATCATCCATAAATTTCATTGCAAGTCATAATAGTTGTATACAAGATCATGGTGAAACATTTTTCAGTCTATCAGATTTTCTGAAATCCACACATATATAACCCTTTATAAAATAACCACTTCTAGTGCCTAACTCAAGCACCATGCAACTAGGAATGATTTTTAGGTACATAATCATGAAACAAATATATGTGATGTAGAGGATCTATTTTTGGTGGCTCTGAATGAAAGTCCATAACTCAGGTGGAGGTGCGAGCACAAATCCACAAAAACACCAAAACAAATTTGGAGAAATGAACAGACAAATACTTCAATAGCCTTCATGTTTTCATGTCTCTCATATATCCCACAATTCATTACCCCCAACCAGAAAAAGGAAAAACTCCTAAGATTGGGTCCAAGATCAGAGACTCATGTTGTGGTTAGCCCCACAACCCCCCCCCCACCCCAAAACCATGAGGATGTTAGCCTCTCCTCTAGGTTTTGGCTTTTTTTCCACCAATTTCCTTGTCCATCTAAGTCTACCTCAATGGGAACATACTTTATATTAGAAGCCACAATCACCAACTTTTAAGTGACATGATTTTCAGGAGATAAATTTTTTCTTCGAATATCAGAATATGGATCAAGAAAATCAAATTAGTTGCAAGTAGAGACTTGACATCTCAAATGTCCTTAAATTAGTTGAACAATGTCATCAAGTCCCTTTGAAGTGTCTCGAGCTGAGGAAGAAGAAATTCCCCTATTTCTATCATTAGATAAACCCATTTTAAAAGCATTTGAATGCCAAAAGATTAATCATTCAAAGCAACAAACTTGATTTTTCTCCCACCTTGATAAAAACCATCTTTATTCACCAAAATAGCATGACCTTCCATAAAAAAAGACCTTACCTAAGTGTTGTTGTCAATAATCATATGCTTGGATGTGTCATTAAAGTCCCGATGCACTTTTTGGTTCCCAATATAAATAGATTCCACAACTACTACCCTATCAATGGACGTGCACACTTGTCACCTATTCCTCCTAGGACTAATCACAATTAAAAATATATGAATATGTATAAATAAATCAAATTATTTTGAATACCTTTTAATATCTCTATTTAAGTTCTAATAAAATCCATTCTTTATCAATGCTCAAAAGTTAAAGCTCGTACTTTTATCAATACTAAAAAACACTAATAAATGAAACCTTTAATCAGTGCCTTTTTAGAGCTCATAAAAGTCAACCATTATCAGTACTTATAATTAGTGTTGATATAAGTAAACCTCTATCGGCACTTTTAACTAGCACTGATAAAAGCAACTGCAGGTAAAACACAAATCTGTAGTAGTGAAATTAATTTTATATAAATATTTAAATAAAAAGAAACTATATAGATTTAACAGTTATGTGGTTATTGATGTTTAAAATTTGATATATGACCTGAGATCGAACCATGTCACCTGTGATATTTCATATGTTTTGTCCCACCTATTTCATGAGTTATTGATTTAATTGAAATTTAAAATATCCAAAGGAAAAAAATAGATTTTTCACATTGGAGGAAGCAAATAATGTGATATATATTAAAGTAAAAAAATTGATAGTAGTGAGTCACCCACACATGGTTTTTTTAAAATGTTCCATAGGCTTGTGGGCTAGCCTGTGACCATGCATGTTTTCTCTCCCATAAAGAATTATAGGATGCTGGTTTCAATTGGAATTAAATTTGTTATGTGTGTCATATATGTTGTAACCTTGACATAGATAGAGAACTATATTTATGTACCTACTTACGCTCCTCTTTCACCTTTACATATGAGTCAAAATAGTGTTGAAACCTTTAATTAATTAATTTAGATCTCTGGTGTTGGGTGGAATGGATTTTAAGAACAATGGGGGTGTGGTATTATTCAATTGGGTCCTCAATTTTGAGCCTGATTTTATTTTTGGGCTTTAATTCTCGTAGGCCTCACTAGAATTGGGTCTGGTTATGGAGTTGGGAGCAAGTATGTGTGATGGTGAGTGTGATGGGTGCGAGGAGGAGATGTCATGGTGGGGTATTGGAGACTTGATGATGTTGAAATCTGTGAGCAGGAGTTGTTTCCTCAAGGGCATGCACTTTAAGTTGGACATGGTTCCAATCATCTGGGCATTTCTTCAAGCATCGTGCATCCCACTTTGACCTTAAATCCGGTGAGTCGGAGATCTTTGAAGCCCCCACCATCTTCTTCTAGGTCATTTAATCAAACTAAATCCAATCAAAACACATAAAAATAGAATCCAGCTCTGATCTTTTCAAAGATAACCATCATCTCGTTTAATCAACCAAGGTGCAAGCGCACCTCGGTCGGCATCTCACACCCAGACAATATTGTATAGTCCAAAGAGATTTTCAATTTATCAGTTGACAATTCTTTCTTTAAGATTGGTGATCTTTGCCTTCAATATGTGTGAATCAGCAGCTTGTATAGAGGTTTACAGTGGATCAGCATCCTCTCAATAACCCACATGAGAATTGAGTCTCGATTCTCCCATGAGATCTTGACGCATGTGGCATCCAAATCCCAGTCGTCCACTTTCATTATAATAAATTTAATAATTATATTAGAATACCTACACAACCCTCACGCGCATGTCCCCACCCCTAACCTCAATTGATATTCCATATCATCCATTCATTTTTTTCACTAATAATTTTTTATCTGATATATTATATTCAAATGAAATATGAATTTCAATTCATCACCACTAATGCAATTATTAAATCGATACAAATAATTCAAGACTCATATATGATACATTATTTTGAATGTTTTTTTCAAATATAGGTTCAGATTTTCATCATAAATTTACAATATATATTTTAGAAACAAAATACACCATTTTTATAACTATTGATGGTTATTTGTTTATGCAATCAAAATACATTGAAAAAGTTACATATTGATATTTTTTTAGAAAATTAATGAGTATACATGTGTGTGTGTGTGTGTTTGTTAAACCCTATTTTAAATGTTCACTATATTTGTCTCTTATCCTACAAAAAAGAGTTTCTTTACATGATGTTCTGCATGTTTGAATAGAAATCATGAATTAATGCATGTGCACGCTAGATTTTCTTTCAAAAGGGATGAATATTGTTACTTTTTAGAGGAATGATATTGTTTTCAACCTTCTTTTTACCTTAATGTTTTGGGGCCATATTTTCATTCTCTCCTGGTTTAGGGGATATTTTGGGATTAGGGGGGGTGTCCAGGAGGGAGGGGGCTATCCAGGGGGGTGTAAGGGGGTCTATAGGGGGGGGGGGTGTGCAGGGGGAGGGGGGTTGTGCAGGGGGAGGGGGGGCCTGTCCAGGGGTGTTTAGGGGGGAGGGGGTTGGGCAGGGGGGTCTGTCCAGGGGGTGTCTAGGAGGGATGGGGGGATGTCCATGGGGTGCAAGGGGGGTCTATAGGGGGTTTGTGCAGGGGGGATCTGTCCAAGGAGGGGGGGTCTATCCAGGGTAGGGTGGGGTGGGGGTTGTCTAGGAAGGGGGGTGCAAGGGGGTCTGCAGGGGGGTGCAAGGGGGGTCTGCGGGGGGGGGGGGGGGGGGATGTCCAGGGGTGTTTAGGGGTAGGGGTTAGGCATGGGGTCTATCTAGGGGGTGTCCAGGAGGGATGGGGCTGTCTAGGGGGTGTAAGTGGGGTCTACAGGGGGGATCTATCCAGGGAGGGGGGGTCTGTCCAGGGTAGGGGGATGTCTAGGAAGGGGGTGCAAGGGGGGTCTGTAGGGGGTTGAAAGGGGGGTCTTCAGGGGGGTTGTGCAGGTGGGGAGGGGCAGGGGTGTCCATGAGAGATGGGGGTTGTCCAGGGGGTGCAAGGGGGTCTGTAGGGGGAAGGGGGTTGTGCAGGGGGATCTATCCAGGGAGGGGGGTTCTGTCCCAAGTGGGTGGGGGGCTATCTAGGAAGGGGTGCAAGGGGGTCTATGGGGGGGAGGTGTCTGCAGGGGAGTTTTGTTTGGGGCAGGGGCAGGGGTGTCCAGGAGGGATGAGGGGCTATCCAGGGGGGGTCTATCCATGAGGGATGGGGGGTTATCTGGGGGGTGGGTCTGCAGGGGGGAGGGGGTTGTGCAGGGGGGATCTGTCCAAGGATGGGGGTCTGTCCAGGGTGGGTGGGGGTTTTACAGGAAGGGGGTTCTAGGGTTTTGTAGGGGGAGGGACAAGGGGGTGTCCAGGAGGGATGGGGGCTATCCATGGGTGAAAGGGGGTCTGTAGGGGGTTCTGTCAAGGGCAGTGTCCAGGAGGGGTGGAGGGTTGTCTAGGAGGGGTGCAGGGGGTCTGCATGGGAGAGGGGTGAAGGGGATTGGGGGTTGGGGGCAGTGTGTAGGGGATGTGGGTGTGGGGGGGGCAAGGTGGGGGTGTGTGGGAGTGCAGGGGGAGGGGGATGTCCAGGAGGGGGGCCTATCCAGGGAGAGGGGGTGTCCAGGGGGGTCTTCTCACTATCTGTAAACCCCTCCTCTCCCACTTTATCCAGTTTTAGGGATCTTTATTTCTCTTCTAATTTTCAATATCTTCTGAATTGTGTGATTACTTTATTTTTGAAATTATATTTTCCTCCCATCAGATATGGTTGTTTTCCACCTGATTAACCATGATTTTATTCTTGAATTATCCTCTGATCAAACATATTATATTAATCTCGAAGAATATTCAAATGAATATATCACTATCAAGTTGGTCTGGTCTTGCGTACAGTGAAAATGTTACTGTTTTTTCATTTTAATTACCTTTTTGAAATTTGTGATAGGCAATTTTCTACTTCCATGAAACAACTTGAATTTGAACTCCAACACGGTGGAGGTGTCATGGGAAAAATTGCTCTCCCTGGTTGCAGAATGCTTAATCGATTCAAACAGTAATGTCAAAGTAATTTCCCTGTTTTTGGCTTCATGATAGCTTTTCCTTTTCAATCATTTGTTTATTTTCATGACTAGTATTTGTATGAAAGATAGGGATTCATTCTATGTAGATAACCAACAACAAAACATGACCAATGAAATTGATTTGCTTCCATGACTTGCAACCAGGATTGACGTGAATATAAATTTCAGGAGGTAATGGTTAAGGATGAATTGAGTTTGATCTTGATTAAGGATGATATATTTTATGGTATTCACTTTCCATGGTGATGATACCCGGTGGTATAACCATTAATAAATATTGAATACATTCTGATAGAATTTTGATGTGAATTCGAGTTTGGTTGATATGGCAATGACCATTGTAGTGGTGAGTGATACCCCAATCTACGGTGAGTGGATCAAAGGCTTAGAGATTTTTATCAAACTACTCAAGTAATGTTAATTTTATCTTACCTATGTTTATGGTGTATCAAATGTATAAAATTTTGTATTTGTAATGGTGCATGTGAGAGCTTTCTTGAGGGATAACCATTATTTTCCTCTATGTGGGACTAAGGTATGAAATAAAACTCATTCTAAGAGCATCCAGTGAGTATACGCAAGATAATTGATACTTCTAGGAGGTGAACTTGATGGTTCTCCCCAATGTGGGATACAAATCATCCAATTCCACTATATGATAATTGTAGTCCCATAATATCATTTTGGGTATATCCATTAGCATTTGAGTAAGGATATTACCCAGTGGAGTGTAGTCCTTGATAAAGTTTGTTATGTAGAGTATTTTTTTTATTTCCAACATGTAGTGATTTGAGATACATAGTCGAGGATGTATTCCAAATATCTATTGGTCTAGTTTCATGATTTTGTAAGGTGTTATTCTAGCATATGAATCTCATCAAATCAGGTTATTTGAGTAGTTAGGATCATCTACTATAGATTTTTTTTTAATAGGTCACTGCAGTTTAGTGTTCAGGGGGGTCCAGGGGGGATTTCCAAGGGGGGTCCAGTGGGGGGTGTCTAGGGGGGTGTATGGGGGGTCCAGGGGGGTGTCCAGGGGGTGTCCGGGGGTGTCCAAGGGGGGGTGTCCATGAGGTGTCAAGGGGGTGTTAAGGGGGTGTCCAGGGGGTGTTTAGTGGGGGGTGTCTAGTGGGGGGTGTCCAGGGGGTGTCCAGTGGGGGTGTCCTGGGGGTCTAGGGGGGAGTGTCCAAGGGGGGTCCAGCGGGTCCAGGGGGTCCAGCGGGTGTCCAAGGGGTGTCCATAGGGTGTCCAGAGGGTGTCTAGGGGGTGTCCAAGGGGTGTCTAGTGGGGGGTGTTCAGTGGGGGTGTCGAGGGGGTGTCCAAGGGGGTGTTCAGGGTGTGTCCAGGGGGTGTCTAGGGGGAGGGGTGTTCAGGGGGGTGCAAGGGGGGTCTTTTTAAGGGGAAAGTGTGGGGTGTTTAAGGGGAGATAGGGGGTGCTGGGGGTGCTGGGGGTGTTGGGGGTCTGTCCAAGGGGAAGTGAGGGGCTAAAAGGGGAGTGGGGGGATGTGGGGGTGTTTTTTTTATGAAATTAGAAGGCCTATAGCCATGGTTTTAAACCATGGCTATAGACCTATTGCCACGGTTTAAAACTATGGCTACAGTCCTATAGCCACGGTTTCAAACTGTGGATATAGTTTCTATGTGACTTAAGGTTCTTCCACAGTTTCAAACTATGGTTATAGGGATTTAGTCACAGTTTCAAATTGTGGCTATAGGTCTTGCCCTATAGCCATGCCAATACCAGCCATGGTTCATGGAACCATGGCTATAATTTTTAGCCATTGTTTTTGGGCTTATATCCATGACTTCAAACTATGTCTATAACCATAATTTATAGTAGTTCTCTCTTGTGTGGTGCTCTCTACCCCACCCTCTATTGTGGCCTCCAGGTTCTGTTCGGCCCTTCCCTCTCCTACGGTGCCCCTCCCGGACGGCTCCCCTCCCTCCAGCGTCTCCTCCCTCTGATGAACCTCCATCATGCTGATCGTCCCTCCTGTTGCGGCCCTCTCCTCCCATCGTAGCCCCGACCCCCTCCAAGTGGTGCTCCCGACTCACAGCGCCCTCTGTCGGCATCACCTTCCTCTCTCGATCGTGGCTCTTTTTGCGGATCCTAGCTATCGCCCCCATCCCGATGTGACTCTCTCCGTTTGACCTCTGCTCTGGGTTCTACCCAGCTGTCGACCATCCACCTATACCAGAACCTCTCAGTTCCTACACCGACTCCTAGTGTAACCCATCTGATGCGATGCATCTCCCAGCTTTTCCCAACTCAGATTCCCTTGTGATGACTGACCTGCTTCCCGGTCTCACCGCGATCACGCAAACTCCACTCCCGGTGGCTTCCCGGCTTCAGCCGAACCTTCATCCTTGTGACCTCTCACGACAACATCCTATCCAATACTAGCACATACCAGTCCCACTCTCCACGATGCACCACTGATCATGCCCTCTTCTGCAAATGTTCGACGCTCCAATGAAAGACTCTTCTATTCTTCCCCCGATGATCACAGCCTCCACCCGCCTCATTGATGAGCAGCTTGAAACCACCAACTTCTCTATCTGGAAGAAGACTGTGTTGATGTCACTAATATACATGGACCTTAATTATCACCTTGAGGATCCTCCAACAGCATCTTCTGATCCTAAATACCATCCTTGGAATCTTGATGATAGTAATATCTTTGACGTGCTAGTCAATTCCATGGATCACTCTGTCAAGGACATCACCCGAACTAAAAATACGGTCATGGAACTCTAGGATTCCTTGAACCTTATATATTCTGAGACCAATAATTAGGCTAGGGTCTCCGGTGCTCTTCAAGTCATGTCGCTTATCCGATAGTAGGACCATTCCTTTCTGGTGTACTTTATGGAATTGAAAGATCTCCGGTATGAGTTTATTGAGATGTTTCCCATTCCCCAGACACCAGAGGCATCTATGGCCTAGCGGGACCAACTATACATCTTTAATCTTCTCAATGGCCTCGCTCCTGAGTATGTAAAGATGACTACCAAGATTCTTGCCAGCCCATCTATGTAGGAGATTCCATAGGTGTATCATCACCTGGACAATGCCCATCGGGATCTTCCCCCACCCACCCCCATCATTGATCACTCTTCCCTCTTCAAGCGTAGCAGTGGATGTTCCTCGGGAAATCATGGATGTGACCATGTGGATGGATATCCTTGTACCCTTTGTTACTACTGTGGCAAGCTTGACCACCTGATCGACCATTGTTGGGATCTTCATGGATGCTCATCTCAGCAACCACAGTAGGGTCAAACCGTAGTCCAGGATGCTTCCTCATCATTCACATCTCTTCCTCCATCTTTGAAACATTCCATGGTGGACCTCCAGATGATTTAAAATCCTCAGACCCCCTCTATACCAAGCCCATATTAGTATTCTCTTGACCACTCTAGTGGTTCCTCCACCTTCATCAATCATCGCTCCCCTGCCTAGATGCTAGAATCAGGTTCCCCCGACCACCTCACTGGTGATGCTAGTATTTTTTCCTCTTGTTGTACTTATGTTGGTTCCTCATCCATCACCGTAGTTGATGTCTCCACAATCCCCATTGTGGTATTTGGTGCATTCTCCTTGAATTAATCTATTCACCTGCCCTCTGTGGCACATGTGCCTCACATTAATTTTAACCTTATATTCACAAGTAAGATTACAAAGGATTTCAACTATGCTGCAATATTTACATCCTTTGTTGTTTCCTTTTAGGATCACATGACGAACCATGAACTTGGTAGAGGCCAGCTTCTGGACAGGGTCTACATGTTAGATAGACCAACATCTGTCGCCTGCACGTCTGTCTATGCCCGTGCATTGGACCTTCATTCCTGATTGGGACATCCACTCACCTCCACCATTCATAAACTATTTCCAGATATTATTCATCATGTTTCTATTCAATGAAAGTCTTGTAAATTTTTGAAACATCATTTCCCTTCATACCTTCCTCGAGTGGATACATGGGCCTCAAAACCTTTTTATTTGGTTCATTTAGACGTTTGGGGTACCTATGACATCTCAAGTCATTTAGGGTATAAATATTATATATCCTTCATTGATGATTTTTCACGAATGACTTGGTTGTACCTACTTCGAGAACAGTCTGTGGTGTTTTCTACTTTCCAAAAAATTTACAATGAGATTCATACCCAGTTTTGTATCTCTGTTAAATGTCCTTACTTAGACAATAGGCATGATTATCTATCGAATCCCTTTCAATAGTTTCTCCAAGAAAAAGACACCATTCATCAGACCTCCTATCTTGATACACCCCAATAGAATGGAGTGTTCGAGCGGAAACACCGACATATTCTGAAGACTGCTCGTGCCCTCCTCTTCCACCAAAAGGTGTCTTTGCTCTTTTGGGGAGATTTTATCCTTACTGATACATACATTATCAACCTCCTTCTTTCTTCTATCCTTCAGGGGAGACTCCTTTTCATACTCTTTTATCCTCTCTCCCTTCTTAATCACTTCCACTTTGAGTGTTTGGATTCATCTTTTATGTTTGTGACACTCATCCTAACCTCTCTAAACTCTCTCCCAAATCCCTCCATTTCATATTCATCGACTATTCACGCATTCAGCATGGATATCACTACTTCTCACCGGACCTACATAGGTATTTCATCTCTACTGATGTCGTGTTTATTGAGATCTCTCCATTATCCCTTCCCTCTCCCCATCCCAACATTGCCATTGATGATTGTCTTTCTCTCATCATCCACCCTCCTATGGTGTCTCCCCCTGTTGATCCCCATTTTGGTATGGTCTACTGTCATCACTCATCGACGGTCTCCCTCGTCCTGACCAATGACACCATCGTCCCCACTTCGTATGATGCTCCCGCCCCAGAACCAGAAAACTTTCCCATTTCACTCTGAAAAGGTACTCGCTCTTTCCAGAGTACTCCTTTATTTATATCTTTATATAGGGGGGGGGGGTTGTCATCTATGGAGATGGTATCTATTTCCCACACAGTTGGCGATGAAAAATCTCACCTGGGGTGGCTACAAGAGATGCAGGATGAATTGAAAGATCTGGAAGACAACCATACTTGAGATCTAGTCCCCCTTTCGGTAGGAAAATAGGCAGTTGGAAACACAAGGATTTATATAGTCCTTCTTAATGTCGATGGCACTCTCCATCGCCTCAAAGTCTACCTTATAGCAAAGGGATTTACTTAGACATATGGTATTGACTATTTTGATACCTTCTCTCCAATTTCTAATATAGACTCCATTCGATTATCCATCTCTCTATACAATTAGATTCATACCCAGTGTTTTCTAATATGGCTTCCATTCGATTATCCATCTCAAAGTCCACCTTAATGCTGATGTCTTCCTCCTTGGATTTCTTGAGGAAGAGGTATATCTGCAGCAGCCCCCCAGATTTTGTGCCTCTAAAGTCGACTCCCAAATCTACTGACTTCACCACTCTCTATAGGGTCTCAAGCAGTCTCCTCATTCTTGGTTTGGCCGATTCAGAACCATCGTCACCAACTTTGGGCCCTCTCGCAGTATGATGGACCACACCGTGTTCTACAGGACAACATCCACCGGCTGCATCATGTTGGTAGTATATGTGGATGACATCATCATCACTGGGAGATACTCCATTGGAATCGCCCACCTCAAGGGGAATCTTCACCATCACTTCCACACCAAAGATATCGGCTCTCTCACAAACTTCCTTGGAATAGAGGTCTCCCATTCTCAGAACACCATCTTTCTATACCAATGGAAACGTGTGCTGGATATTCTGCAGGATGCTGGGTTGACACAGGCCACCACCATTGAAACTTATCTTGAGCCTGGGGAACTGTCTCTTTATGACTCCTCGTAATTGTATTCACACCCAGAGTGGTACCGTTGACTAGTGGTAAAACTCAATTATCTCACCATGACTTGTCCAGACATTGCCTGTGTTGTTGGAAAAGTGAGCCAATTCATGGAGCATCCAACCACCTCTCAGTGGGATGTTTCCTATACATCGTAAAATACATCAAGAGAGACCCTGGATGTGGTCTTCACTACTCCCACCATGTTCATCTAAATATTGAGTCCTTCTGTGATGCTGACTATGCCGGTTGTCTTGCTACCCGAAAGTCTACTTCTGGGTTTTCTGTTTTCTTGGCAGGAAACCTCATCTCTTGGAACAACAAGAAACAAATTATCGTCTCCAGGTCTAGTGATGTGTCTGAGTACCGTGTCATAGCCACCATCACTACAGAGATCCTTTGGCTTTGCCATCTCCTCCAGGAGCTTGGCTTTCCTTCACAGGCATCTGCTCATATCTGGTGTGATAATCAGGAAACCACCAAGATTGCTTCAAATCCCATCTTCCATGAATGCACGAAGCATATTAAGGTGTATTGACACTTTATTTTCCACCACCTCAAGCACAATCATGTCAGCTTTAGCCACATCTTGATGGTGGATCAGATTGCCGACATATTCACCAAAGGCCTCCCAGGGGATCGCCTGACCTCACTCAGTTCTAAGATGGGAATCCAAAGCATTTGTAACCCAGTTTGAGGGGGAGTGTGTGTGGTCTTTTCTGATTTCATCTTTTATTTGTGGGACTCATGGTATAAGTTGGGCATGTCCAGCTTGAGGGGGAGTATTAAACCCTATTTTTATTATTTTGGTTATTTTTTAGTCCCACATCAGAATACTCCAATATGTATTCCTTTTTCTTAATCTATAAAAGAAGGTATCTGCCTCGCCTTAAGGTAAGGATAATTACTCCTCTACAATGTATATATATATATTTGTGTGTGTGTGTGTGTTTATATTTATTTATTCAAGTATATACATACATATATATTATTATAATTGAATAAATACATATTACTTTAATTATTTAAAAATATAAATATCTATAATTACCTGAAACTGTATGTATGTGCATGAATTCACCCATGAAATATGGATGTGTCTCTCTTTGGTGGACGTGTATCTCTTTAGTGGTGGTTCTTATAGTGTTGGTTTCATCATACATGGATCTCTTGGCTTAGTTTTTGTGGCATGCCAAATGTTCTTTGCTATAAACCGGGCGCCATCGATGACAGAGGCCCAAGCCATCCTTGTTGGTCTCGAATTTTCCTTTGAGAGGGAGGTCAGACTTTTATCATTCTAGAGTTGTAATTCCTTCCCATCATCATCTCCATATCTTCTTCAAATGTTGGTCTCCATCCATTTAGTCAACATTTCATGAATATTCACTCTCTTTGCCTCTTCTTATTAACATACTCTTTCTCTTTCATTAAATGGGAAAGTAATGGATGCACATTTGTTGGGTACCCGTTGTTTCTATGGTGGCTCTCATGACTGGTTGGGATATT
>CAUJRU010000978.1:0-47195 GCA_963277665.1 Viscum album
AGTATGTGGAGTGTAGAGACTCGAAGCTTGACATACATGGACATTACATTACTTTTGAGGAATACTTAATACATAACAAAAACAGACACACAAGGACCGTAATAGTTTAGTGTCTTTGGAAACTCGGAATATAATCTTCTAATCGTGGTGAAAGATCTTCAACATCTCCCATAAAGATCTTCCCCTTTTTTTTTTACCTAAAACCATTCTTTATATCTTGGGGAAAAGAAAACATAAGAGTGAGCTCAAATTCTTAGTAAGGGTAAACAAAAGAAAAAGCAATCACATCATATTCATAAGAACATAACATTTTGGAAATATTAACCTAAAAAAGAGATCATAATTTCATAACATGGGATAAATCATAGTAGTGAATGTAATCCCAATAATCATAACTTAAAACATGAAACTTTGTGTCATACACACATAATCATAGAGAATCATTTCTTATTAGTGAAGACTCATTTCCAAGACTATCTTAGTGGACAAAGTCCCTTTCTGAACCGAGTTCACTCCTCGTTTCAGTCCTGTTTCACTGAACCGGTATAACCTACCATTCCAGCCATGTCTATCTCATGAGATATAAAATCTTTACCCAATGCATTGGAGGGAGATATAGGTCCCACCAATCTCATAATGATACCATTCTTATGTGTGCCACAAAATCATAAATCATACATCATTGCATAACCCATGTAATAAAAATGGGATTCTTAAAAAAAATGTCATCATAAAACAATTCATATAAGATAAAGGAATTCATAAAAATAATTCCATCACAACATAATCAAATAAATGTAACAATAGGGATAGAAACAGAACCCTATATTATCATAGATGGAAAATAATTTTGATAAAACACTTGAACTCCATTCTTGAGGAAAATATCCTTTCAACTTCAAAAACATTTTCATTTCTTAACATGTCATACAATTTTAAACTAAAAGAATTTGATTAAAAATAAACTTGAAAACTTGTAAAGTAGCCTTCTTGGAAATAATGTTTTAAAAATCCATTCATGTCGTATAAGTTAAAAAAACATTCTTCTCGTACTTTTGTCAGAAAAGTCAAAAAGTACCTCGTACAAAAAACGACAAAAGATTCCTTTCATATCATTTACTAAAAACTCACCGAAGGGTAAAATTGGATATAAACTATTGTAGAAGGATATAAATATTACATATTGAGAAAACATGGATGTGGATGATAAATATTCCCCAGTAAATTCTGAAGTATAAAAAATCTCGGATAAAAATTGAGATTGCGAGATTTCCCTTACCTTAGGTCCGATTTGCTTCGTAAGTGTCTGAACCTCCTTTATAATGATTTAAATAATGTCATTTACTTATTCCAGAATCATATTCACTGTTATTATATCATATATGGTTCACTTATGACTTTATATTACCCGTTCTTTTGTAAATTCCATGTTAAAGAGTGTTTTGGGTAAAATTGATCCATTTGTCCTCCGGGTTTTGACTTGTAATTTTTCATATGATTACATAGATCATAATTACTTAATTCCATAATATTAAACATGATTTATATATAATATATATTCAGAATATACATATATATAAAAAATCAGTAAATGGAAATAAATACACCGTTCATGGAGACGGTAGGTCGTACGTACGCATGAACGTTGTTTTCTTTTCCTTATTGAGATGAATGGAATAAAGTAGATGACATATATATATATACACATAAATCCAGTATCATTATTATGTCATATATTTCATGATTAGTTATTATATATACTTTATAATCATTCATGAATGGTTAAAGTGGAGAATGAATCTCATCGCATCGTGGAGACGGTAGTCCATACGTACGCACGAGCGATGATATCGTTCTCATTATCGTGGAATTGTATTGGAGTGTATGTATACTATTTCAGAATCAATATCAATTTAAAATAATAATATATAGTAATTATGTATTCCATAATACCCATCCAAGTAAGATGGTGGTGGAAAATAGATTACACCACGGCCTGGAGACGGTATTCCATACGTACGCACGCGCGGTGATTTCGTTTTCCGTAGGATGGATAAATGGTGAAATAGGGTTGTTTCATACTTATAATAACATATCAGTATATGAGTGATACTGATTTTATTACTTCATAAGGAAAAAACCTACGAAGAATATGTGGAAGAAGAAATAAAGGTGAAAGAATCGGTAACTGGCATTTCCTCTTCTTTGAAGCGCTTCTTTGAGACCTCCTTTTAGGGTAATAAAATTGGTCTTTGAATAAGACCAGAGCCTCTACGATGTTTCTAGGGAAGTGGAGAGGATAAATTGGCAGGGGTTTGCCGAGATGGAAGGCTCAAATTGGTGTGAGGAAGAGAGGGAGGAGATGCCCTTTTATATGGGAGGAGAGGGGCACCTTTGGAATAACAAAAAATATTATTTTATTATAAAGACAAATTCAGTTTTTAATTGCTCAAAATTGATATATTTCGAAGATAAGGTGGGTATGGGTCGAACTACTCTCATCCAATATAATTTAGACAAGTTTAGATATCAATTTTAACCTTATAAATTAGATTAAACATTAAGTTAGATAATTTAACTTTTACTGTGTCTTCTTGTTTTCTTACACTATAAGGTTAATAAACATACTATATAAAGCCAAAAAAACCCCAAGTTGTTTATTATTAATATATATAACCTTATCAAAGTCATTTGGCAGAACCTTAGATTTTTAGGAATAAAATAACAATTAATAATATGATATTTCTTTTAAAAAATATTTTATATCAATTTTGACACTATTTAGTAATTGATTTTTGTGAAAATCATTAAAGAATGATTAGTTCAATCCAAGTTACTTAAATTAATAATAACATGTCATATTAACCTTTAAAATTATTTTTATTCATAAAAAGTCTCAAATTACATTTATTTGGGTATTTATAACATCAATTATGTCAATATTTCATTAATAAGATAATTACTGCATCATCATTGTGTCATAAATAAATTAACTTATTTAATGTCTAAAAATTACAAATAAAATACCATTATGTAGGAAATAGTTTTATCTCTCTAATGAATATTTATCGTCGAATTTATCTTATGTATAACCCCATATTAAAAATTATTTACTTATTAAACATTGATTTTAACTATTTTAACGCTTCTTTAAATAATAAATGTCCTAATCTAATCCAAGTGGGCCTAAATGGTCATATTTTATTCCTAAGGTTGTTTTTGGTCGAATTACACTTGTCCCTTAGAATTAGGACATGTGTTTGGGTAATAATAATATCATTTTTACCCTTAATTTCCCTATTTACTTTTAACCGTGGTAAAAAAAAGTAAAAAGTTACTATTCACCAAAAATTATTTTCATCTCATTGAACCACATTTTAGTCCTTGATATTAACCGTTTCTCTCGGATTTTCTAAATTCCACTCACAGAAGTGGTAAAATTATGTTTTATGAAAAGTTCAGTTTTTTAACTACCACTTAGTGGTTTCACTATTCATCAAAAAAATGAAAGTTTCCAGAAAAATACCAAAAATTAGGCCTAAGCTATATTTGATATTATGAACTCAAAAATGGTGTCTATTTTACCAAATTAAAAACATATCAGTTTCATTAATTAATTTAAAAATTAATTCTCGTTGTCAAAACAAATAGCGTGTTCTTAAGAGATAATAACTATCAAAAGATTGACACTTGTTTATGTCTGGTTTAAATGTAGAATTACATCCAATGACCAACATTGAATTAAATTGTAAAAATACCTTCTAAATATACTTTAAAACCACTAAAAATAATAATTTATCCCTATTAATTTTTTCGATTTAAAAAAGTTATTTTTAATTAAAATTTAGTAATTTTCACTATTCATCAGAATATGAATGTTATCCGAAAAGTACCAAAATTTCACCTTAGGCTAAATTTGTTACTCCGAATCCAAAAATGAAGTCCATTTTGAAAAATAAAATTTACAAAATTTCAAAAAGTGGTTATTACTATTCATAACGGCTAGTTTTAATAATATTTTAATAGAATATTGTTGTTTAGTGAAACTCGTTATTGCTTACTACACATGCTATCGAGGAAGGTCGCGATTGTGTGTAATACAAGGCAAGTCAAGGATGCGTGTTGTGTAAGCTCCTTTTGTTGTAGCGTACAACACAAGACATTAATGAAATTAAAAAGAATATTTTTCATAAAACCTCGGGGTGTTACATTCTACCCCCCTTAAAATGAATTTCGCCCTCGAAATTCGTCGAGGTTATAAATGGTTTATTACTCGAAAGTTTCTTTAATAGAAACCCACATCGTAAAAAGGAATACCAAAACCAATCTTTAAAAACAAAAGTATGAAACGTAATGGTTACCCAAATAAACTAATCACTGGGTTTCCACATAGGTGAAAATATGGATATGGAAGAGAAATCTAACCATCATGTTCTAATGGAGAGTGGTAGAGAACATGGCTATGAAAAAGCCAGCAATCCCAAAGCCATAAATTTGTGACGATCTAAGGTACCATCTGATTCATCGTATATAGGGGCAATATAACAACAATTTTTTTTATTTTTAAGATCATTTCCCTAAAGTTGAAGATTTTGAATTAGAATAAATACTTACTTTATTTTAGTACAATCTCACTATTGTTCGTGCTTTGAACAATTTCCACTTCATCTCTTAAAGAAATGAAGTTTAATTTGTTATTCATGAAGAGTTAATAGATCATGTGATAGAATGATGGGTTATTCCATCTATTTCAAACAAAAAGGTTAGAAAAGTTATCAAAAAAATACATAAGTCCATCTATCGTATATTGTTCCAAAATAGACATATACTTCATCTATCATACCACTTAATAAAATAAAACTAGTTTATACTAACCAGGGACTTCATGTAGGCCAGTGGTAGGCGATAAAGGTGAGTCGCACTTCAGTTGTGGGTTCGATTCCCACAGCCTTGTTCGACGCGATGGGTTGTCGCCCGTCCTGTAGGTTTTCCTTTTTCTAAAGATATATTAATATAACATCCCATCAATAATATCGAAAAAACTTCTATCCTTAAACAATACTAACTTATGTCCAACATAATCCATTCCAATCTTTAGGCTTATCCATAATACTGCAGTCCACACTCATAATATAGTGAAAACGATTACCAGAGATTTAATACCATCGTTGATCCCCATATATCATAAGATATGTCTTGTTAGTCACATTCCAAACATTCAAAGGCCTTAATCATGTATTCTCTTGAATCCCCATTGAACCTTATTGAAAACATGAATGCTTTTAAAAGTGAACTCTTTCCACATACCAAAATCCAAAAATTCTATATACTCAATCCATTACATAACCTTCTCCTTATATCAGTCATGAGATCATGAATACTATCAAACATTTAATTTTTTCCTTACCCCTTCATTATGCGCATATCATCTATATTCCAAAAATATCTGAATATCCTTTAATGGATACTGGTACCATTAATCATACACTTTCAAAACTCAAGGAATGACAACAGTGTAACAATCCTAAGATGTCTCTTTATTCCATAGTACCATGGGATTACTTATACAACATTACACTTGATAAACAAGTAATCATTCCACTACCCTCTTAAACCATTGACTGAGCTTCAACAATTCTTTCAACTCACATATCATTTGTAGTCTCTTCATCATCATCAACATAAATACTACTCATACGGTCGTACAGATTCTCTTCATGAGACTTTCTCTTAGGGCATTGGTTTGCATAATGCCTGTACATTCCACATTTTAAACATTTAACCATTGATTATGTCATAGCAATACCATTATCCGCATCCCTGGTGTTAACTGAACCTTTTCCTTTGCACTTACTGGCTTTGTGTCCTTCTTTTCCACACCCAAAGCATCTTCTAGTTCCTTTGAAACAATCTCCTTGATGCCTCTTCCGACATGATTTACATAGGGGAAATTGAACTTTCTTTCCTCTATGATCATCATGAAACTCCATCTTTCTCTTATTATCCGAGTCATAAACCTTACCAAATTTTACTTTATTGATCATGTTATGAGATTTCTTATTCGGCATAATAATGATGTTTGGACTTCCAAATCCCATTTCATGTGGTTTGTCATGAATAATATCATTCCATTGTCCATTATATCCTCCATTATCGTGAATCATCTCTTTTCCAGCCATTTTCTAAAACCCAACAAGAATAGTGTGAGAGGCAAAAATCATAATAAAGGGGGAGTAAATTCAATATCTAACATCTTTGGTTTAATTTAATATCGTTACCATAGTTCTAGGACTATATCCTATACGTATACTTATCCTTAGTGGCATCCCTAGACATACCTTAGAAATATCTCTAGGGATCTCACTAACGTTTTTGCATCCTAGTTTCGAAAGGTTGACTAAACCTTTCCACTGATACCAACTGTAGAGACCTGAAACCTTACATACAAGGAAATTACATTACTTTTGTGGAATACTTAATACATAAGAAAAACCGACACACAAGGACCGTAATAGTTTAATGTCTTTGGAAACTCGGAATATAATCTTTTAATCGTGGTGAAAGATCTTCAACATCTCCCATAAAGGTCTTACCCTTTTTTTACCGAAAACCTTTATTTATATCCTGGGGAAATGAAAACATAATAGGGTGAGCTCAAATTCTTATTAAGGGTAAACAAAAGAAAAATCAATCACATCATATTCATAAGAACATAACATTTTGGAAATCTTAACCTGCAAAAGAGATCATAATTTCATAACATGGGATAAATCATAGTAGTGAAATGTAATCCCAATAATCATAACATAAAACATGAAACTTTTTGGAATACACACATAATAATAGATAATCATTTCTTATTAGTGAAGACTCGTTGCCAAGTCTATCTTAGTGGACAAAGTCCCTTTCTGAACCGAGTTCACTCCTCGTTTCAGTCCAGTTTCACTGAACCGGTATAACCTACTGTTCCAGCCATGTCTATCTCATGAGATATAAAATCTTTACCTAATGCATTGGAGGGAGATATAGGTCCCACCCATCTCATAATGATACAATTCTTATGTGTGCCACAAAATCATAAATCATACATCATTGTATAACCCATGTAATAAAAATGGGATTCTTAAACAAAATGTCATCATAAAACAATTCATATAAGATAAATGAATTCATAAAAATAATTCCATCACAACATAATCAAATCAATGTAATAATAGGGATAGAAACAGAACCCTATATTATCTTAGATGGAAAATAATTTTGATAAAACACTTGAACTCCATTCTTGAGGAAAATATCCTTTCAACTTCAAAAACATTTTCCTTTCTTAACATGTCATACAATTTTAAACTAAAAGAAGTTGATTATAAATAAACTTTAAAACTTGTAAAGGAAGCTTCTTGGAAATAATGTTTTAAAAATCCATTCATGTCGTATAAGTTAAAAAAACATTCTTCTCGTACTTTTTTCGGAAAAGTCAAAAAGTACCTTGTAGGAAAAACGACAAAAGATTTCTTTCATATCTTTTAATAAAAACTCACCGAAGGGTAAAATTTGATTTAAACTATTGTAGAATGATATAAATATTACATATTGAGAAAACATGGATGTTTATGATAAATATTCCCTAGTAAATTCTGAAGTACAAACAATCTCGGATAAAAATTGAGATTGCGAGATTTCCCTTACCTTAGGTCCGATTTGCTTCGTAAGTGTATGAACCTCCTGTATAATGATTTAAATAATGTCATTGACTTATTCCAGAATCATACTCATTGTTATGATATCATATATGGTTCACTTATGACTTTATATTACCCGTTCTTTTGTAAATTCCATGTTAAAGAGTGTTTTGGGTAAAATTAATCCATTTGTCGTCCGTGTTTTCACTTGTAATTATTCATATGATTACTTAGATCATAATTAATTAATTTTTTAAAATAAAACCTTATTTTTATATAATATATATTCATAATATACATATATATAATAAATCTGTAAATGGAAAGAAATACACCGTTCATGGAGACGGTAGGCCGTACGTACGCATGAACGCTGTTTTCGTTTCCTTATTGAGTTGAATGGAATTAAATAGATGACATACATATATATACACACAAATCAAGTATCATTATTATGTCATATATTTCATTATTACTTATTATATATACTTTATAATCATTCATGAATGGTTAAAGTGGAGAATGAATCTCATCGCGTTGTGGAGACGGTAGTCCATACATACGCACGAGCGATGATATCGTTCTCATGATCGTGGAATTGTATTGGAGTGTATGTATACTATTTCAGAATCAATATCACTTTACAATAATCATATATAGTTATTATTTACACCATAATACCCATCCAAGTAAGATGGTGGTGGAAAATAGATTACACCACGGCCTGGAAATGATATTCTGTATGTACGCACGCGCAGTGATTTCATTTTCCGTAGGATGGATAGATGGTGAAATAAGGTTGTTTCATACATATAATAACATATCCGTATATGAGTGACACTGACTTTATTACTTCATAATGTAAAAACCTAAGAAGAATAAGTGGAAGAAGAAATAAAGTTGAAAGAATGGGTAATGGGCATTACCTCTTCTTTGAAGCGCTTCTTTGAGACCTCCTTTTAGGGCACTAAAATTGGTATTTGAAGAAGACCAGAACCTCTAGGATGTTTCTAGGGAAGTGGATAGGAGAAATTTTTAGGGGTTGGCCGAGCGGGAAGGCTCAAAGTGGTGTGAGGAAGAGAGGGAGGAGGTGCCCTTTTATAGGGGAGGAGAGGGGCACCATTGGAATAACTAAATATATTATTTTATTATAAAGACAAATTCGGTTTTTAATAGCTCCAAATTGATATATTTCGAAGATAAGGTGGTTAGGGGTCGAAATACCCTCATCCAATATAATTTAGACATGTTTAGATATCAATTTTAACCTTATCAATTAGATTTAACTTTAAGTTAGATATTTTAACTTTTACCGTGTCTTCTTGTTTTCTTACACTATAAGGTTAATAAACATACTATATCAAGCCAAAGGAACCCCACGTTGTTTATTATTAATATATATAACCTTATCTAAGTCATTTGGCCTAACCTTAGATTTTTAGTAACAAAATAACAATTAATAATATAATATTTGTTTTAAAAACTATTTTATGTCAATTTTGACACTATTTAGTAATTGATTTTTGTGAAAATCATAACAGAATGATTAGTTCGAAAAAAGTTACTTAAATTAATAATAACATGTCATATTAACCTAGAAAATTAGTTTAATTCATAAAAAGTCTCAAATTACATTTATTTGGGTATTTATAACATCAATTATGTCAATATTTCATTAATAAGATAATTACTGCATCATCATTGTGTCATATATAAATTAACTTATTAATGTCTAAAAATTACAAATAAAATACCATTATGTGGGAAATCGTTTTAGCTTTCTATGTAATATTTATAGTCGAATTTATCTTATGTATAACCCCATATTAAAAATGATTTACTTATTAAACTTTGATTTTAACTATTTTAACCCTTCTTTAAATAATAAATGTTCTAATCTAATCCAAGTTGGCCTAAATGGTGATATTTTATTCCTAAGGTTGTTTTGGGTCGAATTACAATTGTCTATTAGAATTAGGACATGTGTTTGGGTAATAATAATATCATTTTTACCCTTAATTACCCTATTTACTTTTAACCGTGGTAAAAAAAGTAAAAAGTTACTATTCACCAAAAAATATTTCCATCTCATTGAACCACATTTTAGTCCTTGATATTAACCGTGTCTCTCGGATTTTCGAAATTCCACTCACAGAAGCAGTAAAATTATGTTTTATGAGAAGTTCAGTTTTTAACTACCACTTAGTGGTTTCACTATTCATCCAAAAAATGAAAGTTTCAAGAAAAATACCAAAAATTAGGCCTAAGCTATATTTGATATTATGAACTCAAAAATGATATCTATTTTACCAAATTAAAAACATATCAGTTTCATTAATTAATTTAAAAATTAATTCCCGTCGTTAAAACAAATAGCGTGTTCTTAAGAGATAATAACTATTAAAAGATTGACACTTGTTTATGTCTGGTTTAAATGTAGAATTACATCCAATGACAAACATAGAATTAAATTGTAAATATATATTCTAAATATTTTTTAAAACCCCTAAAATTAATAATTTATCACTATTAATTATTTATATTAAAAAATGTTGTTTTTAATTCAAATTTAGTAATTTTCACTATTCATCAGAATATGATAGTTATCCGAAAAGCACCAAAATTTCACCTTAGGCTAAATTTGATACTCCGAGTCCAAAAATGAAGTCCATTTTGAAAAATAAAATTTACAAAATTTCAAAAAGTGGTTATTACTATTCATAACGGCTAGTTTTAATAATATTTTAATAGCATATTGTGGTTTAGTGAAACTTGTTATTGCGTACTACACACTCTATCGAGGAAGGTCGTGATTGTGTGTAATGCAAGGCAAGTCAAGGATGCGTGTTGTGTAAGATCCGTTTGGTGTAGCGTACAACACAAGACAATAATGAAATTAAAAAGAATATTTTTCCTGAAACCTTGGGGTGTTACATTCTACCCACCTTAAAATGAATTTCGCCCTCAAAATTCGTCGAGGTTATAAATGGTTTACTACTCTAAAGTTTCTTTAATAGAAACCCAAATCATAAAAAGGAATAGCAAAACCAATCTTTGAAAACAAAAGTATGAAATGTAATGGTTACCCAAATAAACTAATCACTGGGTTTCCACATAGGTGAAAATATGGATATGGAAGAGAAATCTAACCATCATGTTCTAATGGAGAGAGGTAGAGAACATGGATATGAAAAAGCCAGCAATCACAAAGCCATAAATTTCTGACGATCTAAGGTACCATCTGATTCATCGGATATAAGGGCAATATGACAACATTTTTTTTTGATTTTTAAGATCATTTCCCTAAAGTTGAAGATTTTGAATTAGAATAAATACTTACTTTATTTTAGTACAATCTCACTGTTGTTCGTGCTTTGAACAATTTCCACTTCATCTCTTAAATAAATGAAGTTGAATTTGTTATTCATGAAGTGTTAATAGATCATGTGATAGAAGGATGGGTTATTCCATCTGTTTCAAACAAAAGGTTAGAAAAGTTATCAAAAAATACATAAGTCCATCTATCGTAGATTGTTCCAAAATGGACATATACATTATCTTTCATACCACTTAATAAAATAAAACTAGTTTATACTAACTAGGGACTTCCTGTAGGCCAGTGGTAGGTGATACAGGCCAGTCGCACTTCGGTTGTGGGTTCGATTCCCACAGCCTTGTTCGACACGATGGGTTGTCACCCGTCCTGCAGGTTGTCCTTTTTCTAAAGATATATTACTATAACATCCCCTCAATAATATCGAAAAAACTTCTATCCTTAAACAATACTAACTTATGTCCAACATAATCCATTCCAATCCATAGGCTTATCCATAATACAGCAGTCCACTCTCATAATATAGTGAAAACGATTACCATAGATTTAATACCATCATTGATCCCCATATATCATAAGATATGTCATGTTGGTCACATTCCAAACATTCAAAGGCCTTAATCATGTATTCTCTTGAATACCCATTGAACCTTATTGAAAACATGAATGCTGTTAAAAGTTAACTCTTTCCACATACCAAAATCCAAAAATTTTATATACTCAATCCATTACATAACCTTCTCCTTATATCAGTCATGAGATCATGAATACTATCAAACATTTAATTTTCTCCTTATCCCTTCATTATGCGCATATCATCTATATTCCAAAAATATCTGAATATCCTTTAATGGATACTGGTACCATTAATCATACACTTTAAAAACTCAAGGAAAGACAACAGTGTAACAATCCTTAGATGTCTCTTTATTCCATAGTACCACGAGATTACTTATACAACATTACACTTGATAAACATGTAATCATTCCACTACCTTCTTAAACCATTGACTGAGCTTCAACAATTCTTTCAACTCACATATCATTTGTAGTCTCTTCATCATCATCAACATAAATAATACTCATACGGCCATACTGATTCTCTTCATGAGACTTTCCCTTAGGGAATTGGTTTTCATAATGCCCGTACATTCCACATTTTAAACATTTAACCATTGATGATGTCGTAGAAATACCATTATCTGCATCCCTGGTGTTAACTGAAACTTTTCCTTTGCACTTACTGGCTTTGTGTCCATCTTTTCCACACCCAAAGAATCTTCCAGTTCCTTTGAAACAATCTCCTTGATGCCTCTTCCCACATGATTTACATAGGGGAAATTGAACTTTCTTTCCTCTATGATCATCATGAAACTACATCTTTCTCTTATTAGCCGAGTCAGGAAACTTACCAAATTTTACTTTATTGATCATATTATGAGATTACTTATTCAGCATAATAATGATTTTTTACTTCCAAATCCCATTTCATTTGGTTGCTCATGAAGAATATCATTCCATTGTCCAACATATCCTCCATTATCATGAATCATCTTGTTTCCAGCCATTTTCTAAAACCCAAAAAGAATAGTGTGAGAGGCAAAAATCATAATAAAGGGGGAGTAACTTTAATATCTAACATCTTTCGTTTAATCTAATATCGTTACCATAGTTCTAGGACTATATCCTATACGTATACTTATCCTTAGGGACATCCCTAGACATACCTTAGAAATATCTCTAGGGATCTCTCTGTTGTTTTCGCATCCTAGTTTCCAAAGGTTGACTAAACCTTTCCTCTGATACCAACTGTAGAGACCTCAATCTTGACGTACAAGGACATTGCATTACTTTTGCGGAATACTTAATACATAACAAAAACAGACACACAAGGACCGTAATAGTTTAGTGTCTTTTGAAACTCGGAATATAATCTTCTAATCGTGGTGAAAGATCTTCAACATCTCCCATAAAGATCTTCCCCTTTTTTTTACCTAAAACATTTCTTTATATCCTGGGGAAAATAAAAACATAAAAGGGTGAGCTCAAATGCTTAGTAAGGGTAAACAAAAGAAAAATCAATCACATCCTATTCATAAGAACATAACATTTTGGAAATCTTAAACTGCAAAAGAGATCATAATTTCATAACATGGGATAAATAATAGTAGTGAAATGTAATCCCAATAATCATAACTTAAAACATGAAACTTTGTGGAATACACACATAATCATAGAGAATCATTTCTTATTAGTGAAGACTCATTGTGAAGACTATCTTAGTGGACAAAGTCCCTTTCTGAACCGAGTTCACTCCTCGTTTTAGTCATGTTTCACTGAACCGGTATAACCTACCGTTCCAGCCATGTCTATCTAATGAGATAGAAAATCTTTACCCAATGCATTGTAGGGAGATATAGGTCCCACCCATCTCATAATTTTACCATTCTTATTGTGCCACAAAATCATAAATCATACATCATTGCCTAACCCATTTAATAAAAATGGGATTCTTAAACAAAATTTCATCATAAAACAATTCATAAAAGATAATGGAATTCATAAAAATAATTCCATCACAACATAATCAAATCAATGTAATAATTGGGATAGAAACAGAACCCTATATTATCTTAGATGGAAAATAATTTTGATAAAACACTTGAACTCCATTCTTGAGGAAAATATCCTTTCAACTTCAAAAACATTTTCCTTTCTTAACATGTCATAAAATTTTAAACTAAAAGAAGTTGATTAAAAATAAACTTGAAAACTTGTAAAGGAAGCATCTTGGAAATAATGTTTTAAAAATCCATTCATGCCGTATAAGTTAAAAAAACATTCTTCTCGTACTTTTGTCGGAAAAGTCAAAAAGTACCTCGTACGAAAAACGACAAAAGATTCCTTTCATATCTTTTACTAAAAACACACCGAAGGGTAAATTTTGATATAAACTATTGTATAAGGATATAAATATTACATATTGAGGAAACAAGGATGTGGATGATAAATATTCCCCGGTAAATTCTGAAGTATAAACAATCTCGGATAAAAATTGAGATTGCGAGATTTCCCTTACCTTAGGTCCGATTTGCTTCGTAAGTGTCCGAACCTCCTGTATAATGATTTAAATAATGTCATTGACTTATTCTAGAATCATCCTCATTGTTATGATATCATATATGGTTCACTTATGACTTTATATTACCCGTTATTTTGTAAATTCCATGTTAAAGAGCGTTTTGGGTAAAATTGATCCATTTGTCGTCCGTGTTTTGACTTGTAATTATTCATATGATTACGTAGATCAAAATTACATAATTACATAATATAAAACATGATTTATATATAATATATATTCAGAATATACATATATATAATAAATTATTAAATGGAAAGAAATACATCGTTCATGGAGACGGTAGGCCGTACGTAAGCATGAACGATGTTTTCGTTTTCTTATTCAGTTGAATGGAATTAAGTAGATGACATACATATATATACACATAAATCCAGTATCATTATTATGTCATATATTTCATGATTAATTATTATATATTCTTTATAATCATTCATGAATGGTTAATGTGGAGAATGAATCTCATCGCGTCGTGGAGACGGTAGTCCATACGTACGCACGAGCGATGATATCGTTCTCATGATCGTGGAATTGTATTGGAGTGTCTGTATACTATTTCAGAATCAATATCACTTTACAATAATCATATATAGTTATTATGTACACCATAATACCCATCCAAGTAAGATGGTGGTGGAAAATAGATTACACCACGACCTGGAGACGGTATTCCGTACGTACGCACACGCGGTGATTTCATTTTCCGTAGGATGGATAGATGGTGAAATAGGGTTGTTTCATACATATAATAACATATAATTATATGAGTGATACTGATGTTATTACTTCATAATGAAACAACCTAATAAGAATAAGTGGAAGTAGAAATAAAGGTGAAAGAATCGGTAACGGGCATTACCTCTTCTTTGAAACGCTTCTTTGAGACCTCCTTTTAGGGCAATAAAATTGGTCTTTGAAGAAGACCAGAACCTCTATGATGTTTCTAGGGAAGTGGAGAGGATAAATTAGCCGGGTTTGGCCGATCTGGAAGGCTCAAAGTGGTGTGAGGAAGAGAGGGAGGAGGTGCCCTTTTATATGGGAGGAGAGGGGCACCTTTGGAATAACTGAAAATATTATTTTATTATAAAGGAAAATTCGTTTTTTAATAGCTCAAAATTGATATTTTTTGAAGCTAAGGTGGTTAGGGGTCGGTATAATCTCATCCAATAGAATTTATACAAGTTTATATATCAATTTTAACCTTATCAATTAGATTTAACTTTAAGTTAGATAATTTAACTTTTACTGTGTCTTCTTGTTTTCTTACACTATAAGGTAAATAAACTTACTATATCAAGGAAAACGAACCCCAAGTTCTTTATTATTAATATATATAACCTTATCTAAGTCATTTGGCCGAACCTTAGATTTTTAGAAATAAAATAACAATTAATAATATAATATTTGTTTTAAAAACTATTTTATGTCAATTTTGACACTATTTATTAATTGATTTTTTTGAAAATCATAAAATAATTATTAGTTCGAACCAAGTTACTTAAATTAATAATAACATGTCATAATAACCTAGAAAATTATTGTAATTCATAAAAAGTCTCAAATTAGATTTATTTGGGTATTTATAACATCCATTTTATCAATATTTCATTAATAAGATAATTACTGCATCATCATTGTGTCATAAATAAATTAACTTATTTAATGTCTAAAAATGAAAAATAAAATACCATTATGTAGGAAATCATTTTATCTTTCTAATAAATATTTATAGTCTAATTTATCTTATGTATAACCGCATATTAAAAATGATTTACTTATTAAACTTTGATTTTAACTATTTTAACCCTTCTTTAAATAATAAATGTCCTAATCTAATCCATGTGGGCCTAAATGGTCATATTTTATTACTAAGGTTGTTTTTAGTCGAATTAAACTTGTCCATTAGAATTAGGACATGTGTTTGGGTAATAATAATATCATTTTTACCCTTAATTACCCTATTTACTTTTAACCGTGGTAAAAAAAGTAAAAAGTTACAATTCACCAAAAATTATTTTCACCTCATTGAACCACATTTTAGTCCTTGATATTAACCGTGTCTCTCAGATTTTTGAAATTCCACTCACAGAAGCGGTAAAATTATGTTTTATGAAAAGTTCAATTTTTTAACTACCACTTAGTGGTTTCACTATTCATCAAAAAAATGAAAGTTTCCAGAAAAATACGAAAAATTAGGCCTAAGATATATTTTATATTATGAACTCAAAAATGATGTCTATTTTACAAAATTAAAAACATATTAGTTGAATTAATTAATTTAAAAATTAATTCACGTTGTCAAAACAAATAGCATGTTCTTAAGAGATAATAACTATCAAAAGATTGACACTTGTTTATGTCTGGTTTAAATATAGAATTACATCCAATGACCAAAATTGAATTAAATTGTAGAAATATATTCTAAATATACTTTAAAACAACTCAAATTAATAATTTATCGCTATTAATTATTTCGATTAAAAAAAGTTGTTTTTAATTAAAATTTAGTAATTTTCACTATTCATCAGAATATGAAAGTTATCTGAAAAGTACCAAAATTTCACCTTAGGCTAAATTCGATACTCTGAATCCAAAAATGAAGTCCATTTTGAAAAATAAAATTTCCAAAATTTCAAAATGTTGTTATTACTATTCATAACGGCTAGTTTTAATAATATTATAATAACATATTGTTGTTTAGTGAAACTTGTTATTGCGTACTACACACGCTATCGAGGAAGGTCGTGATTGTGTGTAATGCAAGGCAAGTCAAGGATGCGTTTTGTGTAAGCTCCTTTTTGTGTAGCGTACAACACAAGAAATTAACGAAATTAAAAAGAATATTTTTCATAAAACCTCTGTGTGTTACATTCTACCCCCTTAAAATGAATTTCGCCCTCGAAATTCATCGAGGTTATAAATGGTTTACTACTCTAAATTTTCTTTAATAGAAACCCACATCGTAAAAAGGAATACCAAAACCAATATTTAAAAACAAAAGTATGAAACGTAATGGTTACCCAAATAAACTAATCACTGGGTTTCCACATAGGTGAAATTATGGATATGGAAGAGAAATCTAACCATCATGTTCTGATGGAGAGTGGAAGAGAACATGGCTATGAAAAATCCAGCAATCACAAAGCCATGAATTTGTGATGATAGGTACCATCTGATTCATCGGATATAAGGGCACTATTACAACATTTTTTTTGATTTTTAAGATCATTTCCCTAAAGTTGAAGATTTTGAATTAGAATAAATACTTACTTTATTTTAGTACAATCTCATTGTTGTTCGTGCTTTGAACAATTTCCACTTCATCTCTTAAATAAATGAATTTGAATTTGTTATTCATGAAGTGTTAATAGATCATGTGATAGAATGATGGGTTATTCCATCTCTTTCAAACAAAAGGTTAGAAAAGTTATCAAAAAATACATAAGTACATCTATCGTATATTGTTCCAAAATGGACATATACTTCATCTATCATAGAACTTAATAAAATAAAACTAGTTTATACTAACCAGGGACTTCCTGTAGGCCAGTGGTAGGCGATAAAGGCCAGTCGCACTTCGGTTGTGGGTTTGATTCCCACTGCCTTTTTCGACACGATGGGCTGTCTCCTGTCCTGCAGGTTGTCCTTTTTCTAAAGCTATATTACTATAACATCCCATCAATAATATCGAAAAAACTTCTATCCTTAAACAATACTAACTTATGTCCAACATAATCCATTCCAATCTTTAGGCTTATCCATAATACTGTAGTCCACTCTCATAATATAGTGAAAATGATTACCAGAGATTTAATACCATCGTTGATCCCCATATATCATAAGATATGTCTTGTTGGCCACATTCCAAACATTCAAAGGCCTTAATCATGAATTCTCTTGAATACCCATTGAACCTTATTCAAAACATGAATGCTGTTAAAAGTTAACTCTTTCCACATTCCAAAATCCAATAATTCTATATACTCAATCCATTACATAGCCTTCTCCTTATATCAGTCATGAGATCATGAATACTATCAAACATTTAATTTTCTCCTTATCCCTTCATTATGCGCATATCATCTATATTCCAAAAATATCTGAATATCCTTTAATGGATACTGGTACCATTAATCATACACTTTCAAAACTCAAGGAAAGACAACAGTGTAACAATCCTTAGATGTCTCTTTATTCCATAGTACCGTGAGATTACTTATAAAAAATTACACTTGATAAACATGTAATAATTCCACTACCTTCTTAAACCATTGAATGAGCTTCAACAATTCTTTCAAATCACATATCATTTGTAGTCTCTTCATCATCATCAACATAAATACTACTCATACGGCCGTACTGATTCTCTTCATGAGACCTTCCCTTAGGGAATTGGTTTGCATAATGCACGTACATTCCACATTTTAAACATTTAACCATTGATGATGTCGTAGCAATTCCATTATCCGCATCCCTGGTGTTAATTGAACCTTTTACTTTGCACTTACTGGCTTTGTGTCATTCTTTTCCACACCCAAAGCTTCTTCCAGTTCCTTTGAAACAATCTCCTTGATTCCTCTTCCCAGATGATTTACATAGGGGAAATTGAACTATCTTTCCTCTATGATCATCATGAAACTCCATCTTTCTCTTATTAGCCGAGTCAGAAAACTTACCAAATTTTACTTTATTGATCATATTATGAGATTTCTTATTCTACATAATAATGATGTTTGGACTTCCAAATCCCATTTCATTTGGTTTCTCATGATGAATATCATTCCATTGTCCATCATATCCTCCATTATCGTGAATCATCTTGTTTCCATCCATTTTCTAAAACCCAAAAAGAATAGTGTGATAGGTAAAAATCATAATAAAGGGGGAGTAACATCAATATCTAACATCTTTGGTTTAATCTAATATCGTTACCATAGTTCTAGGACTATATCCTATACATATACTTATCCTTAGGGACATCCCTAGACATACCTTAGAAATATCTCAAGGGATCTCACTAACGTTTTCGCAACCTAGTATCCAAAGGTTGACTAAACCTTTCCTCTAATACCAACTGTAGAGACCCGAAGCTTGACGTACAAGGACATTACATTACTTTTTCAGAATACTTAATACATAACAAAAACAGACACACAAGGACCATAATAGTTTAGTGTCTTTGGAAACTCGGAATATAATCTTCTAATCGTGGTGAAATATCTTCAACATCTCCCATAAAGATCTTCGCCTTTTTTTAACTAAAACCATTCTTTATATCCTTGGGAAAAGAAAACATAATAGGGTGAGCTCAAATTCTTAGTAAGGGTAAACAAAAGAAAAATCAATCACATCATATTCATAAGAACATAACATTTTGGAAATCTTAACCTGCAAAAGAGATCATAATTTCATAACATGGGATAAATCATAGTAGTGAAATTTAATCCCAATAATCATAACATAAAACATGAAACTTTGTGGAATACACAAATAATCATAGAGAATCATTTCTTATTAGTGAAGACTCATTGCCAAGACTATCTTAGTGGACAAAGTCCCTTTCTGTACCGAGTTCACTCCTGATTTCAGTCATGTTTCACTAAGCCGGTATAACCTACCGTTCCAGCCATGTCTATCTCATGAGATATAAAATCTTTACCCAATTCATTGGAGGGAGATATAGGTCCCACTCATCTCATAATGATACCATTCTTATGTGTGCTACAAAATCATAAATCATACATCATTGCATAACCCATGTAATAAAAATGGTATTCTTAAACAAAATTTCATCATAAAACAATTCATATAAGATAATGGAATTCCTAAAAATATTTCCATCACAACATAATCAAATCAATGTAATAATTGGGATAGAAATAGAACCCTATATTATCTTAGATGGAAAATAATTTTGATAAAACACGTGAACTCCATTCTTGAGGAAAATATCCTTTCAACTTCAAAAACATTTTCCATTCATATGTCATACAATTTTAAACTAAAAGAAGTTGATTAAAAATAAACTTGAAAACTTGTAAAGGATGATTCTTGGAAATAATTTTTTAAAAATCCATTCATTCTGTATAATTTAAAAAAACATTCTTCTCGTACTTTGGTCGGAAAAGTCAAAAAGTACCTCGTACCAAAAACGACAAAAGATTCCTTTCATATCTATTACTAAAAACTCAATGAAGGGTAAAATTGGATATAAACTATTGTAGAAGGATATAAATATTACATATTGAGGAAACATGGATGTGGATGATAAATATTCCCCAGTAAATTCTGAAGTATAAACAATCTCGGATAAAAAATGAGATTGTGAGATTTCCCTTACCTTTGGTCCGATTTGTTTCATAAGTGTCCGATCCTCCTATATAATGATTTAAATAATGTCATTGACTTATTCCAGAATCATACTCATTGTTATGATATCATATATGGTTCACTTATGACTTTTTATTACCCGTTCTCTTGTAAATTCCATGTTAAAGAGCGTTTTGGGTAAAATTTATCCATTTGTCATCCGTTATTTGACTTGTAATTATTCATATGATTACATAGATCATAGATAATTAATTACCTAATATAAATCATTATTTATATATAATATATATTTATAATATACATATATATAATAAATCAGAAAATGGAATGAAATACACCATTCATGGAGACGGTAGGTCGTACGTACGCATAAACGCTGTTTTCGTTTCCTTATTGAGTTGAATGGAATTAAGTAGATGACATACATTTATATACACATAAATCCAGTATCATTATTATGTCATATATTTCATTATTACTTATTATATATACTTTATAATCATTCATGAATGGTTAAAGTGGAGAATGAATCTCATCGCTTCGTGGAGACGGTAGTCCATACGTACGCACGAGCGATGATATCGTTCTCATGATCGTGGAATTGTATTGGAGTGTATGTATACTATTTCAGAATCAATATCACTTTACAATAATCATATATAGTTATTATGTACACCATAATACCCATCCAAGTAATATGGTGGTGGAAAATAGATTACACCACGGCCTGGAGACAGTATTCTATACGTACGCACGCGCGGGGATTTTATTTTCCGTAGGATGGATAGATGGTGAAATAGGGTTGTTTCATACTTATAATAACATATCAGTATATGAGTGATACTGATGTTATTACTTCATAATGAAACAACCTAATAAGAATAAGTGGAAGAAGAAATAAAGGTGAAAGAATCGGTAACGGGCATTACCTCTTCTTTGAAGCGCTTCTTTGAGACCTCCTTTTAGGGCACTAAAATTGGCCTTTGAAGAAGACCATAACCTCTAGGATGTTTCTAGGGAAGTAGATAGGAGAATTTGGTAGGGGTTGTCCGAGCTGGAAGGCTCAATGTGGTGTGAGGAAGAGAGGGAGGAGGTGCCCTTTTATATGGGAGGAGAGGGGCACCTTTGGAATAACTAAAAATATTATTTTATTATAAAGACAAATTCGGTTTTTAATAGCTCAAAATTGATATATTTCGAAGATAAGATGGGTAGGGGTCTAAATACTCTCATACAATAGAATTTAGACAAGTTTAGATATCAATTTTAACCTTATCAATTAGATTTAACTTTAAGTTAGATAATTTAACTTTTACCGTGTCTTCTTGTTTTCTTACACTATAAGGATAATAAACATAGTATATCAAGCCAAACGAACCCCAAGTGGTTTATTATTAATATATATAACCTTATCTAAGACATTTGGCCGAACCTTAGATTTTTAGGAATAAAATAACAATTAATAATTTTATATTGGTTTTAAAAACTAGTTTATGTCAATTTTGACACTATTTAGTAATTGATTTTTGTAAACATTATAACAGAATTCTTAGTTCGAACCAAGTTACTTAAATTAATACTAACATGTCATATTAACCTATAAAATTAGTGTAATTCATAAAAAGTCTCAAATTACATTTATTTGGGTATTTGTAACATCAATTATGTCAATATTTCATTAATAAGATAATGACTGCATCATCATTGTGTCATAAATAAATTAAATTATTTAATGTCTAAAAATTAAAAATAAAATACCATTATGTAGGAAATCTTTTTAGATTTCTATGGAATATTTATAGTAGAATTTATCTTATCTATAACCCCATATTAAAAATTATTTACTTATTAAACTTTGATTTTCACTATTTTAACCCTTCTTTAAATAATAAATGTCCTATTATAATCCAAGTTGGCCTAAATGTTCATATTTTATTCCTAAGGTTGTTTGTGGTCGAATTACACTTGTACATTAGAATTAGGGCATGTTTTTGGGTAATAATAATATCATTTTTACCCTTAATTACCTATTTACTTTTAACCGTGGTAAAAAAAAGTAAAAAGTTACTATTCACCAAAAATTATTTTCATCTCATTAAACCACATTTTAGTCCTTGATATTAACCGTGTCTCTCGGATTTTCGAAATTTCACTCAGAGAAGCGGTAAAATTATGTTTTATGAAATGTTCATTTTTTTAACTACCACTTAGTGGTTTCACTATTCATCAAAAAAATGAAAGTTTCCAAATAAATACCAAAAATTAAGCCTAAGCTATATTTGATATTATGAACTCAAAAATGATGTCTATTTTACCAAATTAAAAACATATCAGTTGCATTAATTAATTTAAAAATTAATTCCCGTGTCAAAAAAAATACTGTGTTCTTAAGAGATAATAACTATCAAAAGATTGACACTTGTTTATGTCTGGTTTAAATGTAGAATTACATCCAATGACCAACATTGAATTAAATTGTAAAAATATATTCTAAATATACTTTAAAACCACTCAAATTAATAATTTATCACTATTAATTATTTCGATTAAAAAAAGTTGTTTTTAATTAAAATTTAGTAATTTTCACTATTCATCAGAATATGAAAGTTACCCGAAAAGTACCAAAATTTCACCTTTGGCTAAATTCGATACTCTGAATCCAAAAATGAAGTCCATTTTGAAAAATAAAATTTACAAATTTTCAAAACGTTTTTATTACTATTCATAACAGCTAGTTTTAATAATATTTTAATAGCATATTGTTGTTTAGTGAAACTTGTTATTGCGTACTACACACGCTATCGAGGAAGGTCGCGATTGTGTGTAATGAAAGGAAAGTCAAGGATGCGTGTTGTGTAAGCTCTTTTTGGTGTAGCGTACAACAGAAGACATTAATGAAATTAAAAAGAATATTTTTCATAAAACCTCGGGGTGTTACATTCTACCCCCCTTAAAATGAATATCGCCCTCGAAATTCGTCGATGTTATAAATGGTTTACTACTCGAAAGTTTCTTTAATAGAAACCCACATCGTAAAAAGGAATACCAAACCCAATCTTTAAAAAAAAGTATGAAACGTAATGGTTACCCAAATAAACTAATCACTGGGTTTCCACATAGGTGAAAATATGGATATGGAAGAGAAATCTAACCATCATGTTCTGATGGAGAGTGGTAGAGAACATGGCTATGAAAAAGCCAACAATCACAAAGCCATAAATTTGTGACGATCTATGGTACCATCGGATTCATCGGATATAAGGGCATTATGACAACATTTTTTTTTGATTTTTAAGGTCATTTCCCTAAAGTTGAAGATTTTGAATTAGAATAAATACTTACATTATTTTAGTAGAATCTCAATGTTGTTCGTGCTTTAAACAATTTCCACTTCATCTCTTAAAGAAATGAAGTTGAATTTGTTATTCAGGAAGTGAAATTAGATCATGTGAAAGAATGATGGGTTATTCCATCTGTTTCCAACAAAAGGTTAGAAAAGTTATAAAAAAATACATAAGTCCATCTATCGTATATTGTTCCAAAATGGACATATACTTCATCTATCATACCACTTAATAAAATTAAACTAGTTTATACTAACCAGGGACTTCCTGTAGGCTAGTGGTAGGCGATAAAGGCCAGTCGCACTTTGGTTGTGGGTTCGATTCCCACATCCTTGTTCGACGCGATGGGTTGTCGCCCGTCCTGCAGGTTTTCCTTTTTCTAAAGCTATATTACTATAACATCCCTTCAATAATATCGAAAAAACTTCTATCCTTAAACAATAATAACTTATGTCCAACATAATCCATTCCAATCTTTAGGCTTATCCATAATACTGCAGTCCACTCTCATAATATAGTGAAAACGATTACCAGATATTTAATACCATTGTTGATCCCCATATATCATAAGATATGTCTTGTTGGTCACATTCCAAACATTCAAAGGCCTTAATCATGTATTCTCTTAAATACCCATTGAACCTTATTGAAACATGAATTCTGTTAAAAGTTAACTCTTTCCACATACCAAAATCCAAGAATTCTATATACTCAATCAATTACATAATCTTCTCCTTATATCAGTCATGAGATCATGAATACTATCAAACATTTAATTTTCTCCTTATCCCTTCATTATGTGCATATCATCTATATTCAAAAAATATCTGAATATCCTTTAATGGATACTAGTACCATTAATCACACACTTTCAAAACTCAAGGAAAGACAGTAGTGTAACAATCCTTAGATGTCTCTTTATTCCATAGTACCATGAGATTACTTATACAACATTACACTTGATAAACATGTAATCATTCCACTACCTTCTTAAACCATTGAATGAGCTTCAACAATTATTTTAACTCACATATCATTTGTATTCTCTTCATCATCATCAACATAAATACTACTCATACGGCCGTACTGATTCTCTTCATGAGACTTTCCCTTAGGGAATTGGTTTGCATAATGCCCGTACATTACTCATTTTAAACATTTAACCATTGATGATGTCGTAGCAATACCATTATCCGCATCCCTAGTGTTAAATGAACCTTTTCCTTTTCACTTACTGACTTTGTGTCCTTCTTTTCCACACCCAAAGCATCTTCTAGTTCCTTTGAAACAATCTCCTTGATGCCTATTCCCACATGATTTACATAGGGGAAATTGAACTTTCTTTCCTCTATGATCACCATGAAACTCCATCTTTCTCTTATTAGCCGAGTCAGGAAACTTACCAAATTTTACTTTATTGATCATATTATGAGATTGCTTATTCAGAATAATAATGATGTTTGGACTTCCAAATCCCATTTCATTTGGTTTCTCATGAAGAATATCATTCCATTGTCCATCATATCCTCCATTATCGTGAATCATCTTGTTTCTAGCCATTTTATAAAACCAAAAAAGAATAGTGTGAGAGGAAAAAATCATAATAAAGGGGGAGTAACTTCAATATCTAACATCTTTGGTTTAATCTAATATCGTTACCATAGTTCTAGGACTATATCCTATACGTATACTTATCCTTAGGGACATCCCGAGACATACTTTAGAAATATCTCTAAGGATCTCACTAACGTTTTCGCATCCTAGTTTACAAAGGTTGACTAAACCTTTCCTCTGATACCAACTTTAGAGACCCGAAGCTTGAAGTACAAGTACATTACATTACTTTTGCGGAATAATTAATACATAACAAAAACAGACACACAAGGACCGTAATAGTTTAGTGTCTTTGGAAACTCAGAATATAATCTTCTAATCGTGGTGAAAGATCTTCAACATCTCCCATAAATATCTTCCCCTTTTTCTACCTAAAACCTTTCATTATATCTTGGGGAAAAGAAAACATAAAAGGGTGATCTCAAATGCTTATTAAGGGTAAACAAAAGAAAAATCAATCACATCATATTCATAAGAACATTACATTTTGGAAATCTTAACCTGCAAAAGAGATCATAATTTCATAATTTGGGATAAATCATAGTAGTGAAATGTAATCCCAATAATAATAACTTAAAAAATTAAACTTTGTGTCATACACACGTAATCATAGAGAATCATTTCTTATTAGTGACGACTCATTTCAAAGACTATCTTAGTGGACAAAGTCCCTTTCTGAACCGAGTTCACTCCTCGTTTCAGTCCTGTTTCACTGAACCGGTATAACCTACCATTCCAGCCATGTCTATCTCATGAGATATATAATCTTTACCCAAAGCATTGGAGTTAGATATAGTTCCCACCCATCTCATAATGATACCATTCTTATGTGTGCCACAAAATCATAAATCATACATCATTGCATAACCCGTGTAATAAAAATGGGATTCTTAAACAAAATGTCATCATAAAACAATTCATATAAGATAAAGGAATTCATAAAAATAATTCCATCACAACATAATCAAATCAATGTAATAATAGGGATAGAAACAGAACCCTATATTATCTTAGATGGAAAATAATTTTGATAAAACACTTGAACTCCATTCTTGAGGAAAATATCCTTTCACCTTCAAAAACATTTTCCTTTCTTAACATGTCATACAATTTTAAATTAAAAGAAGTTGATTAAAAATAAACTTGAAAACTTGTAAAGGAATATTCTTGGAAATAATGTTTTAAAAATCCATTCATGCCGTATAAGTAAAAAAACTTTCTTCTCGTACTTTTGTCGGAAAAGTCAAAAAGTACATCGTATGAAAAACGACAAATGATTCATTTCATATCTTTTACTAAAAACTCACTGAAGGGTAAAATTGGATATAAAATATTGTAGAAGGATATAAATATTACATATTGAGGAAACATGGATGTGGATGATAAATATTGCCCAGTAAATTCTGAAGTATAAACAATCTCGGATAAAAATTGAGATTGCGAGATTTCCCTTACCTTAGGTCCGATTTGCTTTGTAAGTGTCTGAACCTCCTGTATAATGAATTAAATAATGTTATTTACTTATTCCAGAATCATAATAATTGTTATTATATCATATATGGTTCACATAAGACTTTATATTACCCGTTCTTTTGTAAATTCCATGTTAAAGAGCGTTTTGGGTAAAATTGATCCATTTGTCGTCCGTGTTTTGACTTGTAATTATTCATATGATTACTTAGATCATAATTACTAAATTCCATAGTATAAAACATGATTTATATATAATATATATTCATAATATACATATATATAATAAAACACTAAATGGAATGAAATATACCGTTCATGGAGACGGTAGGCCGTACGTACGCATGAACGTTGTTTTCGTTTCCTTATTGAGTTGAATGGAATTAAGTAGATGACATACATATATATACACATAAATCCAGTATCATTATTATGTCATATATTTCATGATTACTTATTATATATACTTTATAATCATTCATGAATGGTTAAAGTGGAGAATGAATCTCATCACGTCGTGGAGACGGTAGTCCATACGTACGCACGAGCGATGATATCGTTCTCATGATCATGGAATTTAATTGGAGTGTATGTATACTATTTCAGAATTAATATCACTTTACAATAATCATATATAGTTATTATTTACACCATAATACCCATCCAAGTAAGATGGTGGTGGAAAATAGATTACACCACGGCCTGGAGACGGTATTCTGTACGTACGCACGCGTGGTGATTTCGTTTTCCGTAGGATGGATAGATGGTGAAATAGGGTTGTTTCATACTTATAAAAACATATCAGTATATGAGTGATACTAATTTTATTACTTAATAATGAAACAACCTAAGAAGAATAAGTGGAAGAAGAAATAAAGGTGAAAGAATCGATAACGGGCATTACCACTTCTTTGAAGCGCTTCTTTGAGACCTCCTTTTAGGGCACTAAAATTGGTCATTGAAGAAGACCAGAACCCCTAGGATGTTTCTAGGAAATTGTAGAGGAGAAATTTTCAGGGTTTGGCAGAGCTGGTAGGCTCAAAGTTGTGTGAGGAAGAGAGGGATGTGGTGCCCTTTTATATGGGAGGAGAGGGGCACCTTTGGAATAACTAAAAATATTTTTTTATTATAAAGAAAAATTAGGTTTTTAATAGATCAAGATTAATATATTTCGAAGATAAGGTGGGTAGGGGTCGAAATACTCTCATCCAATAGAATTTAGACAAGATTAGATATCAATTTTAACCTTATCAATTAGATTTAACTTTAAGTTAGATAATTTAACTTTTACCGTGTCTTCTTGTTTTCTTACACTATAAGGTTAATAAACTTACTATATCAAGACAAACGAACCCCAAGTTGTTTATTATTAATATATATAACCATATATATGTCATTGTTCCAAACCTTATATTTTTAGAAATAAAATAACAATTAATAATATAATATTTGTTTTAAAAACTATTTTATTTCAATTTTGACACTATTTAGTAATTGATTTTTGTGAAAATCCTACAGAATGATTAGTTCGAACCAAGTCACTTAAATTAATACTAAAATGTCATATTAACCTATAAAATTAGTGTAATTCATAAAAAGTCTCAAATTACATTTATTTGGGTATTTATAACATCAATTATGTCAATATTTCATTAATAAGATAATAACTGCATCATCATTGTGTCATAAATAAATTAAATTATTTAATGTCTAAAAATTAAAAATAAACCACCATTATGTAGGAAATCGTTTTAGCATTCTAGTGAATATTTATAGTCAAATTTATCTTATGTATAACCCCATATTAAAAATGATTTACTTATTAAACTTTGATTTTAACTATTTTAACCCTTCTTTAATTAATAAATGTCTTAATCTAATCCAAGTGGGCCTAAATGGTCATATTTTATTTCTAAGGTTGTTTTTGGTCGAATTACACTTTTCCATTAGAATTAGGACATGTTTTTGGGTAATAATAATATCCTTTTTACCCTTAATTACCCTATTTACTTTTAACCGTGGTAAAAAAAGTAAAAAGTTACTATTCACCAAAAATTATTTTCATCTCATTGAATCACATTTTAGTCCTTGATATTAACCGTATCTCTCTGATTTTCGAAATTCCACTCACAGAAGCGGTAAAATTATGTTTTATGAAAAGTTCAATTTTTTAACTACCACTTAGTGGTTTCAATATTCATCAAAAAAATGAAAGTTTCCAGAAAAATACAAAAAATTAGGCCTAAGCTATATTTGATATTATGAACTCAAAAATGATGTCTATTTTACCAAATTAAAAACATATCAGTTGCATTAATTAATTTAAAAATTAATTCACATCGTCAAAACAAATAGTGTGTTCGTAAGAGATAATAACTATCAAAAGATTGACACTTGTTTATGTCTGGTTTAAATGTAGAATTACATCCAATGACCAACATTGAATTAAATTGTAAAAATATATTCTAAATATACTTTAAAACCACTCAAATTAATAATTTATCACTATTAATAATTTCAATTAAAAAAAGTTATTTTTAATTAAAATTTAGTAATTTTCACTATTAATCAGAATATGAAACTTATCCGAAAAGTACCAAAATTTCACCTTAGGCTAAATTCGATACTCCAAATCCAAAAATGAAGTCCATTTTGAAAAATAAAATTTAAAAAATTTCAAAAAGTTGTTATTACTATTCATAACGGCTAGTTTTAATAATATTTTAATAGCATATTGTTGTTTAATGAATCTCGTTATTGCGTACTACACACGCTATCGAGGAAAGTCGCAATAGTGTGTAATGCAAGGCAAGTCAATGATGCGTGTTGTGTAAGCTCCTTTTGGTGTAGCGTACAACACAAGACATTAATGAAATTCAAAAGAATATTTTTCATAAAACCTCGGGGTGTTACATTCTACCCCCCTTAAAATGAATTTCTCCCTCGAAATTTGTCGAGGTTATAAATGGTTTACTACTCGAAAGTTTCTTTAATAGAAACCCACATCGTAATAAGGAATACTAAAACCAATGTTTAAAAACAAAAGTATGAAATGTAATGGTTACCCAAATAAACTAATCACTGGGTTTCCACATAGGTGAAAATATGGATACGGAAGAGAAATCTAACCATCATGTTTTGATGGAGAGTGGTAGAGAACATGGCTATGAAAAAGCCAGCAATCACAAAGCCATAAATTTGTGACAATCTAATGTATCATCTGATTCATTGGATATAAGGGAACTATGACATCAATTTTTTTTTTTTTGATTTTTAAGATCATTTCCCTAAAGTTGAAGATTTTGAATTAGAATAAATACTTACTTTATTTTAGTAAAATCTCACTGTTGTTCGTTCTTTGAACAATTTCCACTTCATCTCTTAAATAAATGAAGTTGAATTTGTTATTCATGAAGTGTTAATAGATCATATGATAGAATGATGGGTTATTCCATCTGTTTCAAACAAAAGGATAGAAAAGTTATCAAAAAATACATAAGTCCATCTATCGTATATTGTTCCAAAATGGACATATACTTCATCTATCATTCCACTTAATAAAATTAAACTAGTTTATACTAACCAGGGACTTCCTATAGTACAGTGGTAGGCGATAAAGTCGAGTCGCACTTCGGTTGTGGGTTCGATTCCCACAGCCCTGTTCGACGCGATGGGCTGTCGCCCGTCCTACAGGTTGTCCTTTTTCTAAAGCTGTATTACTATAACATCCCATCAATAATATCGAAAAAACATCTATCCCTAAATAATAATAACATATGTCCAACATAATCCATTCCAAACTTTAGTCTTATCCATAATACTGCAGTCCACTCTCATAATACAGTGAAAATGATTACTAGAGATTTAATACCATCGTTGATCCCCATATATCATAAGATATGCCTTGTTGGTCACATTCCAAACTTTCAAAGGCCTTAATCATGTATTCTCTTGAATAACCATTGAACCTTATTTAAAACATGAATGCTGTTAAAAGTTAACTCTTTCCAAATTCCAAAATCCAAAAATTCTATATACTCAATCCATTACATAACCTTCTCCTTATATTAGTCATGAGATCAGGAATATTATCAAACATTTAATTTTCTCCTTATCCCTTCATTATGCGCATATCATCTATATTCCAAAAATATCTGAATATCATTTAATGGATAATGGTACCATTAATCATACACGTTCAAAACTCAAGGAAAGACAATAGTGTAACAATCCTTAGATGTCTCTTTATTCCATAGTACCATGAGATTACTTATACAACATTACACTTGATAAACATGTAATCATTCCACTACCTTCTTAAACCATTGACTGAGCTTCAACAATTCTTTCAACTCACATATCATGTGTAGTATCTTTATCATCATCAACATAAATACTACTCATACGGCCATACTGATTCTCTTCATGAGACTTTCCCTCAGGGCATTGGTTTGCATAATGCCCGTACATTCCACATTTTAAACATTTAACCGTTGATGATGTCGTAGCAATACCATTATCTGCATCCTTGGTTTTAACTGAACCTTTTCCTTTGCACTTACTGGCTTTGTGTCTTTCTTTTCCACACCGAAAGCATCTTCCATTTCCTTTGAAACAATCTCCTTGATGCCTATTCCCACATGATTTACATAGAGGAAATTGAACTTTCTTTCCTCTATGATCATCATGAGACTCCATCTTTCTCTTACTAGCCGAGTCAAGAAACTTACCAAATTTTACTTTGTTGATCATATTATGAGATTTCTTATTCGGCATAATAATGATGTTTGGACTTCCAAATCCCATTTCATTCGGTTTCTCATGAAGAATATCATTCCATTGTCCATCATATCCTCCATTATCGTGAATCATCTTGTTTCCAGCCATTTACTAAAACCCAAAAAGAATAGTGTGAGAGGCAAAAATCATAATTAAGGAGGAGTAACTTCAATATCTGACATATTTGGTTTAATCTAATATCGTTACCATAGTTCTAGAACTATATCCTATACGTATACTTATCCTTAGGGACATCCCTAGACCTACCTTAGAAACATCTCTAGGGATCTCACTAACGTTTTCACATCCTAGTTTCCAAAGGTTGACTAAACCTTTCCTCTGATACCAACTGTAGAGACCCGAAGCTTGACGTACAAGGGCATTACATTACTTTTGCGGAATACTTAATACATAACAAAAACAGACACACAAGGACCGTAATAGTTTAGTGTCTTCGGAAACTCGGAATATAATCTCCTAATCGTGGTGAAAGATATTCAACATCTCCCATAAAGATCTTCCACTTTTTTTACCTAAAACATTTCTTTATATCCTGGGGAAAAGAAAACAAAAAAGGGTGAGCTCAAATTCTTAGTAAGGGTAAAAAAAAGAAAAATCAATCACATTTTTCCTAACAATAGACCTATTTGGATTTGAAATATAGTACGAAACCATGTTAACATAAAATTGGCTTGCACAAACTATGATAATTGACATAAATAGAGTTGAATTCACATTAAACCAAAGATTTTAAGGATCAATTATCATAGATGTTTTGGTGATGAATATTAGTAAGGAAATAATATTTAATCCCTTTATTGTAATAAATGTTGGATGAGTAACCCATGGAAATTTCTTCAATTTACTGGATGATGGTTTAAATGTATATAATTAGGAAGTAGATAAACTAATTATGAAGAGTCTGGTTAGACAGATGTTAATTAGTGAAAAACATGAATCCAAAGTACCACTGGTAGTTCAATCCATTAAATGTGGGAAGCATGTACATTACCCATGTCAGTGTCATAATCCTATGGGTGATAAAATTTACATGCATGAACAAAAGTAACAACCAAGGAAACTTGGTCGAGCTATTTTATTGACTACTGATGAGATTTATTATGATAACTAAATATTATACTTTATAATAGATAATATATAATCATTTAATGAAAATATAAATTTCTTATTTTTTTCTAGTTGAACCATAGAGACATTTTTTTAGAAGAAAAAATATGTTTATATGATGTTTTCATTTAGAAAATTATGTTTTTGGGATACAAATACTTGGATGAGTCATTTTGATGGATTTTAAATGATTATGGTTGTTGGTTAACAATTTAAATAGTGAATCCATATTCAATTTTTGTTTTTAGATTCCCCACAACATATTATCTATTTAAAAAATGTATCTGGATTGAAACCACAACAAGAGGCTAGATTAGAGAGTCCAAAACATCATTGCAACATCAGAAGACAATAACGAATAATCTTCATATTTATCGATCCATTCACAATAGCCGCATATAGGCATAGATTTTTTTAAATAACCCTTAAAATATAATATCTAGAACCAAACCCCAACAAAAACAACTATTGAATACCAGACATGTTTGTTATGAGGTAAATGTTGAGGTCACCTAATGAAAATTAGAATTGGAAAATTTTCATAATCTAGTTCAATGCCCGGTAACTATCGAGCCAATGCAGTATGTGTGGGTGAAATTTAGTTATTTGAATACCTTATCTAGAAATAATACAATCCCTCTAGAATAATCATGAATAGGATTCCATCGCCCTAAAATACATTATCCATGAGGACTTAAAAAATTTGGTAGTGTAAAGGTTGATGTAATGGGAGGGTTGAGGGGTGGGTGATTATGTATTTGGGATGGAGGTGCCAGAATATGATAAGCTAGAGAGGGTTCTTTCTGATGTGGTGGAGGTAGATAATATGGAATTGAATATGATGGGATTTAATATGGATCTGAACATTCCATATGTAAAGGAGAACTATTTTTCATCGAATTCATTTTTTAAACTCATATTTATGCTATCACGACTTTGTTAAATAAAAACCGGGGAGGAATGATAGTTTTTTGTGGTTTATATGTTATGAAAATTGGAAATGATTATTCCTTATAGCAATCCAATCTATGATATTCAATCATTCAAAGTAAAACTATGATGTCAATGGAAAATGTATTTGTTATTTATAACAAATTTAGAAAAGAATTTATCTCAAATAGTGTTAATGAATAAATATTTTTTTATTTATATTATTATAATTAAATAAATATTATTGGTACCTACTTATAAAATTCAATATGAATAAATCTTTTAGATACTACTAGATAACATTTTTACATAATATTTAAAACAATTAAAATTTAATTTATTTAGGGCAGAGAATTTGACACCTTGATATTTTTATATATAATCACCTTCAAATAAGATAATATGTTTGATATCATGATTCACATGAAAAACCAAAACATAATGGCCCTTTGACCATTACGTAACCATTTAAAAAAATTCATATAGTTGGTAGGTAAAAATAGATGCAACATCATTATGAAATATATGTAGAAAAAAATTAACACCTCTATTAATATTATATAATTGTAAAAAAATAATTATCGTAGATAAATAATTAATAAACTATGTTAGGATTCCAAAAAACAAAATTATACAAAATAGATTTTTGTTTTCTAAAATAAAAATGTAAAATTTATCAAAATATTTTTAATTGGTGTAATATATTCATTCAATTTTCATTAGTAATTGATATGAAATAAAAATGAATTGTAAATTTGTTTATAAACAAATTTATTTTACAAGAACAATAAATTTCATTTCATTTCTATGATTTTATTAAAAATATAAAACCTCAACTTTTATAATTGTAATTTAACAAAATAATATTCATATTTAGGTTCAACATTTCAATATTACATTAAAAAATGTTTATGGTAATTTTTTGAAAGCATTTTTTTTAATAAAATGTGGGAAAATACCATTATTGATAAATCAATATCTTTTATAAAATTATAATAATATATGAATGAAAAACTATTTGGAAACCATTTATTTATAAAAAAATATATACTTATAATTTATAATAAATTATATAACAAATTATACAATGAATTCATTAATCCCCTGTGTAAGCCTTTGGAGTTATAAATAACATTTAATCTAAATGCCTGTTTGATTCTTTATATTAAAAAAATAGTTTTCATCCACTATTTAAATTAAATGTGAAAAATGGATGACATATTTTAGGTAAACATGAAAAGTATAAGGTAAACTATTAATTTAATTTTTTAATAAAAGAATGATTTCAACGATTATAATTTAAGGTGTAAAAATGGAGAATTTATTTATTCAATGTTATCAATATTTCTATCAATACATTCATTTTGAGAGGTAGCGTATTGGAATGGAGGATGGAAATGGTTCTATTGAATTCTGTTTGCAATCCATATGAGAGAGGTGGTTTGGGTATCATAAATCATAGGGGTTTTAATGACTCTTTGAAGGTCAGGTTTAATTAGAGGTTTATAAATATGAAATAGGAGTCTGTTAGTTTTATTTGAACCAGGTTTATTCATATGCTCATGTTAGGAAACTTTAATTACTTCAATTCTTCGGTGTGGCATGTCATCAAGATTATTTTCCCCAAAATTGATATTCACCATCAGTTCCAATTTTCTACGGATCCCTCAATTCAATTTTGTAAATTTAATGGGACAGAGAACCACCTAGTTGACTTGGTTTTGGAGGGGGAGTCAAATATAGATTTTGATTTTTCAATCAAAGATCAGCTTGGATATATGGATAATCTTATAGATCATATCACATAAATAGTGGATAAATATTTATGATCTTCCCAGGGTGATTTCTAGGCAAGGGAACCAATGATCAATGGAATTATCACCTCCAAAGGATGTTACAATCACTCTAATGGCAGTTCATCTATATTGAAATGGATGGGAAATCTGCATAGTAAGTTATTAACGACATCATGGTCTATTATTACATAGAGGTTTTTTAACAAAGAAATGCCAACTGATGCCTTTCTGCAAGTATGTGGAGTGTAGAGACCCGAAGCTTGACATACATGGACATTACATTACTTTTGAGGAATACTTAATACATAACAAAAACAGACACACAAGGACCGTAATAGTTTAGTGTCTTTGGAAACTCGGAATATAATCTTCTAATCGTGGTGAAAGATCTTCAACATCTCCCATAAAGATCTTCCCCTTTTTTTTACCTAAAACCATTCTTTATATCTTGGGGAAAAGAAAACATAAGAGTGAGCTCAAATTCTTAGTAAGGGTAAACAAAAGAAAAAGCAATCACATCATATTCATAAGAACATAACATTTTGGAAATATTAACCTAAAAAAGAGATCATAATTTCATAACATGGGATAAATCATAGTAGTGAATGTAATCCCAATAATCATAACTTAAAACATGAAACTTTGTGTCATACACACATAATCATAGAGAATCATTTCTTATTAGTGAAGACTCATTTCCAAGACTATCTTAGTGGACAAAGTCCCTTTCTGAACCGAGTTCACTCCTCGTTTCAGTCCTGTTTCACTGAACCGGTATAACCTACCATTCCAGCCATGTCTATCTCATGAGATATAAAATCTTTACCCAATGCATTGGAGGGAGATATAGGTCCCACCAATCTCATAATGATACCATTCTTATGTGTGCCACAAAATCATAAATCATACATCATTGCATAACCCATGTAATAAAAATGGGATTCTTAAAAAAAATGTCATCATAAAACAATTCATATAAGATAAAGGAATTCATAAAAATAATTCCATCACAACATAATCAAATAAATGTAACAATAGGGATAGAAACAGAACCCTATATTATCATAGATGGAAAATAATTTTGATAAAACACTTGAACTCCATTCTTGAGGAAAATATCCTTTCAACTTCAAAAACATTTTCCTTTCTTAACATGTCATACAATTTTAAACTAAAAGAATTTGATTAAAAATAAACTTGAAAACTTGTAAAGTAGCCTTCTTGGAAATAATGTTTTAAAAATCCATTCATGTCGTATAAGTTAAAAAAACATTCTTCTCGTACTTTTGTCAGAAAAGTCAAAAAGTACCTCGTACAAAAAACGACAAAAGATTCCTTTCATATCATTTACTAAAAACTCACCAAAGGGTAAAATTGGATATAAACTATTGTAGAAGGATATAAATATTACATATTGAGAAAACATGGATGTGGATGATAAATATTCCCCAGTAAATTCTGAAGTATAAAAAATCTCGGATAAAAATTGAGATTGCGAGATTTCCCTTACCTTAGGTCCGATTTGCTTCGTAAGTGTCTGAACCTCCTTTATAATGATTTAAATAATGTCATTTACTTATTCCAGAATCATATTCACTGTTATTATATCATATATGGTTCACTTATGACTTTATATTACCCGTTCTTTTGTAAATTCCATGTTAAAGAGTGTTTTGGGTAAAATTGATCCATTTGTCCTCCGGGTTTTGACTTGTAATTTTTCATATGATTACATAGATCATAATTACTTAATTCCATAATATTAAACATGATTTATATATAATATATATTCAGAATATACATATATATAAAAAATCAGTAAATGGAAATAAATACACCGTTCATGGAGACGGTAGGCCGTACGTACGCATGAACGTTGTTTTCTTTTCCTTATTGAGATGAATGGAATAAAGTAGATGACATATATATATATACACATAAATCCAGTATCATTATTATGTCATATATTTCATGATTAGTTATTATATATACTTTATAATCATTCATGAATGGTTAAAGTGGAGAATGAATCTCATCGCATCGTGGAGACGGTAGTCCATACGTACGCACGAGCGATGATATCGTTCTCATTATCGTGGAATTGTATTGGAGTGTATGTATACTATTTCAGAATCAATATCAATTTAAAATAATAATATATAGTAATTATGTATTCCATAATACCCATCCAAGTAAGATGGTGGTGGAAAATAGATTACACCACGGCCTGGAGACGGTATTCCGTACGTACGCACGCGCGGTGATTTCGTTTTCCGTAGGATGGATAAATGGTGAAATAGGGTTGTTTCATACTTATAATAACATATCAGTATATGAGTGATACTGATTTTATTACTTCATAAGGAAAAAACCTACGAAGAATATGTGGAAGAAGAAATAAAGGTGAAAGAATCGGTAACTGGCATTTCCTCTTCTTTGAAGCGCTTCTTTGAGACCTCCTTTTAGGGTAATAAAATTGGTCTTTGAATAAGACCAGAGCCTCTACGATGTTTCTAGGGAAGTGGAGAGGATAAATTGGCAGGGGTTTGCCGAGATGGAAGGCTCAAATTGGTGTGAGGAAGAGAGGGAGGAGATGCCCTTTTATATGGGAGGAGAGGGGCACCTTTGGAATAACAAAAAATATTATTTTATTATAAAGACAAATTCAGTTTTTAATTGCTCAAAATTGATATATTTCGAAGATAAGGTGGGTATGGGTCGAACTACTCTCATCCAATATAATTTAGACAAGTTTAGATATCAATTTTAACCTTATAAATTAGATTAAACATTAAGTTAGATAATTTAACTTTTACTGTGTCTTCTTGTTTTCTTACACTATAAGGTTAATAAACATACTATATAAAGCCAAAAAAACCCCAAGTTGTTTATTATTAATATATATAACCTTATCAAAGTCATTTGGCAGAACCTTAGATTTTTAGGAATAAAATAACAATTAATAATATGATATTTCTTTTAAAAAATATTTTATATCAATTTTGACACTATTTAGTAATTGATTTTTGTGAAAATCATTAAAGAATGATTAGTTCCATCCAAGTTACTTAAATTAATAATAACATGTCATATTAACCTTTAAAATTATTTTTATTCATAAAAAGTCTCAAATTACATTTATTTGGGTATTTATAACATCAATTATGTCAATATTTCATTAATAAGATAATTACTGCATCATCATTCTGTCATAAATAAATTAACTTATTTAATGTCTAAAAATTACAAATAAAATACCATTATGTAGGAAATAGTTTTATCTCTCTAATGAATATTTATAGTCGAATTTATCTTATGTATAACCCCATATTAAAAATTATTTACTTATTAAACATTGATTTTAACTATTTTAACGCTTCTTTAAATAATAAATGTCCTAATCTAATCCAAGTGGGCCTAAATGGTCATATTTTATTCCTAAGGTTGTTTTTGGTCGAATTACACTTGTCCCTTAGAATTAGGACATGTGTTTGGGTAATAATAATATCATTTTTACCCTTAATTGCCCTATTTACTTTTAACCGTGGTAAAAAAAAGTAAAAAGTTACTATTCACCAAAAATTATTTTCATCTCATTGAACCACATTTTAGTCCTTGATATTAACCGTTTCTCTCGGATTTTCTAAATTCCACTCACAGAAGTGGTAAAATTATGTTTTATGAAAAGTTCAGTTTTTTAACTACCACTTAGTGGTTTCACTATTCATCAAAAAAATGAAAGTTTCCAGAAAAATACCAAAAATTAGGCCTAAGCTATATTTGATATTATGAACTCAAAAATGGTGTCTATTTTACCAAATTAAAAACATATCAGTTTCATTAATTAATTTAAAAATTAATTCTCGTTGTCAAAACAAATAGCGTGTTCTTAAGAGATAATAACTATCAAAAGATTGACACTTGTTTATGTCTGGTTTAAATGTAGAATTACATCCAATGACCAACATTGAATTAAATTGTAAAAATACCTTCTAAATATACTTTAAAACCACTAAAAATAATAATTTATCCCTATTAATTTTTTCGATTTAAAAAAGTTATTTTTAATTAAAATTTAGTAATTTTCACTATTCATCAGAATATGAATGTTATCCGAAAAGTACCAAAATTTCACCTTAGGCTAAATTTGTTACTCCGAATCCAAAAATGAAGTCCATTTTGAAAAATAAAATTTACAAAATTTCAAAAAGTGGTTATTACTATTCATAACGGCTAGTTTTAATAATATTTTAATAGAATATTGTTGTTTAGTGAAACTCGTTATTGCTTACTACACATGCTATCGAGGAAGGTCACGATTGTGTGTAATACAAGGCAAGTCAAGGATGCGTGTTGTGTAAGCTCCTTTTGTTGTAGCGTACAACACAAGACATTAATGAAATTAAAAAGAATATTTTTCATAAAACCTCGGGGTGTTACATTCTACCCCCCTTAAAATGAATTTCGCCCTCGAAATTCGTCGAGGTTATAAATGGTTTATTACTCGAAAGTTTCTTTAATAGAAACCCACATCGTAAAAAGGAATACCAAAACCAATCTTTAAAAACAAAAGTATGAAACGTAATGGTTACCCAAATAAACTAATCACTGGGTTTCCACATAGGTGAAAATATGGATATGGAAGAGAAATCTAACCATCATGTTCTAATGGAGAGTGGTAGAGAACATGGCTATGAAAAAGCCAGCAATCCCAAAGCCATAAATTTGTGACGATCTAAGGTACCATCTGATTCATCGTATATAGGGGCACTATAACAACAATTTTTTTTATTTTTAAGATCATTTCCCTAAAGTTGAAGATTTTGAATTAGAATAAATACTTACTTTATTTTAGTACAATCTCACTATTGTTCGTGCTTTGAACAATTTCCACTTCATCTCTTAAAGAAATGAAGTTTAATTTGTCATTCATGAAGAGTTAATAGATCATGTGATAGAATGATGGGTTATTCCATCTATTTCAAACAAAAAGGTTAGAAAAGTTATCAAAAAAATACATAAGTCCATCTATCGTATATTGTTCCAAAATAGACATATACTTCATCTATCATACCACTTAATAAAATAAAACTAGTTTATACTAACCAGGGACTTCATGTAGGCCAGTGGTAGGCGATAAAGGTGAGTCGCACTTCAGTTGTGGGTTCGATTCCCACAGCCTTGTTCGACGCGATGGGTTGTCGCCCGTCCTGTAGGTTTTCCTTTTTCTAAAGATATATTAATATAACATCCCATCAATAATATCGAAAAAACTTCTATCCTTAAACAATACTAACTTATGTCCAACATAATCCATTCCAATCTTTAGGCTTATCCATAATACTGCAGTCCACACTCATAATATAGTGAAAACGATTACCAGAGATTTAATACCATCGTTGATCCCCATATATCATAAGATATGTCTTGTTAGTCACATTCCAAACATTCAAAGGCCTTAATCATGTATTCTCTTGAATCACCATTGAACCTTATTGAAAACATGAATGCTTTTAAAAGTGAACTCTTTCCACATACCAAAATCCAAAAATTCTATATACTCAATCCATTACATAACCTTCTCCTTATATCAGTCATGAGATCATGAATACTATCAAACATTTAATTTTTTCCTTACCCCTTCATTATGCGCATATCATCTATATTCCAAAAATATCTGAATATCCTTTAATGGATACTGGTACCATTAATCATACACTTTCAAAACTCAAGGAATGACAACAGTGTAACAATCCTAAGATGTCTCTTTATTCCATAGTACCATGGGATTACTTATACAACATTACACTTGATAAACAAGTAATCATTCCACTACCCTCTTAAACCATTGACTGAGCTTCAACAATTCTTTCAACTCACATATCATTTGTAGTCTCTTCATCATCATCAACATAAATACTACTCATACGGTCGTACAGATTCTCTTCATGAGACTTTCTCTTAGGGCATTGGTTTGCATAATGCCTGTACATTCCACATTTTAAACATTTAACCATTGATTATGTCATAGCAATACCATTATCCGCATCCCTGGTGTTAACTGAACCTTTTCCTTTGCACTTACTGGCTTTGTGTCCTTCTTTTCCACACCCAAAGCATCTTCTAGTTCCTTTGAAACAATCTCCTTGATGCCTCTTCCGACATGATTTACATAGGGGAAATTGAACTTTCTTTCCTCTATGATCATCATGAAACTCCATCTTTCTCTTATTATCCGAGTCATAAACCTTACCAAATTTTACTTTATTGATCATGTTATGAGATTTCTTATTCGGCATAATAATGATGTTTGGACTTCCAAATCCCATTTCATGTGGTTTGTCATGAATAATATCATTCCATTGTCCATTATATCCTCCATTATCGTGAATCATCTCTTTTCCAGCCATTTTCTAAAACCCAACAAGAATAGTGTGAGAGGCAAAAATCATAATAAAGGGGGAGTAAATTCAATATCTAACATCTTTGGTTTAATTTAATATCGTTACCATAGTTCTAGGACTATATCCTATACGTATACTTATCCTTAGTGGCATCCCTAGACATACCTTAGAAATATCTCTAGGGATCTCACTAACGTTTTTGCATCCTAGTTTCGAAAGGTTGACTAAACCTTTCCACTGATACCAACTGTAGAGACCTGAAACCTTACATACAAGGAAATTACATTACTTTTGTGGAATACTTAATACATAAGAAAAACCGACACACAAGGACCGTAATAGTTTAATGTCTTTGGAAACTCGGAATATAATCTTTTAATCGTGGTGAAAGATCTTCAACATCTCCCATAAAGGTCTTACCCTTTTTTTACCGAAAACCTTTATTTATATCCTGGGGAAATGAAAACATAATAGGGTGAGCTCAAATTCTTATTAAGGGTAAACAAAAGAAAAATCAATCACATCATATTCATAAGAACATAACATTTTGGAAATCTTAACCTGCAAAAGAGATCATAATTTCATAACATGGGATAAATCATAGTAGTGAAATGTAATCCCAATAATCATAACATAAAACATGAAACTTTTTGGAATACACACATAATAATAGATAATCATTTCTTATTAGTGAAGACTCGTTGCCAAGTCTATCTTAGTGGACAAAGTCCCTTTCTGAACCGAGTTCACTCCTCGTTTCAGTCCAGTTTCACTGAACCGGTATAACCTACTGTTCCAGCCATGTCTATCTCATGAGATATAAAATCTTTACCTAATGCATTGGAGGGAGATATAGGTCCCACCCATCTCATAATGATACAATTCTTATGTGTGCCACAAAATCATAAATCATACATCATTGTATAACCCATGTAATAAAAATGGGATTCTTAAACAAAATGTCATCATAAAACAATTCATATAAGATAAATGAATTCATAAAAATAATTCCATCACAACATAATCAAATCAATTTAATAATAGGGATAGAAACAGAACCCTATATTATCTTAGATGGAAAATAATTTTGATAAAACACTTGAACTCCATTCTTGAGGAAAATATCCTTTCAACTTCAAAAACATTTTCCTTTCTTAACATGTCATACAATTTTAAACTAAAAGAAGTTGATTATAAATAAACTTTAAAACTTGTAAAGGAAGCTTCTTGGAAATAATGTTTTAAAAATCCATTCATGTCGTATAAGTTAAAAAAACATTCTTCTCGTACTTTTTTCGGAAAAGTCAAAAAGTACCTTGTAGGAAAAACGACAAAAGATTTCTTTCATATCTTTTAATAAAAACTCACCGAAGGGTAAAATTTGATTTAAACTATTGTAGAATGATATAAATATTACATATTGAGAAAACATGGATGTTTATGATAAATATTCCCTAGTAAATTCTGAAGTACAAACAATCTCGGATAAAAATTGAGATTGCGAGATTTCCCTTACCTTAGGTCCGATTTGCTTCGTAAGTGTATGAACCTCCTGTATAATGATTTAAATAATGTCATTGACTTATTCCAGAATCATACTCATTGTTATGATATCATATATGGTTCACTTATGACTTTATATTACCCGTTCTTTTGTAAATTCCATGTTAAAGAGTGTTTTGGGTAAAATTAATCCATTTGTCGTCCGTGTTTTCACTTGTAATTATTCATATGATTACTTAGATCATAATTAATTAATTTTTTAAAATAAAACCTTATTTTTATATAATATATATTCATAATATACATATATATAATAAATCTGTAAATGGAAAGAAATACACCGTTCATGGAGACGGTAGGCCGTACGTACGCATGAACGCTGTTTTCGTTTCCTTATTGAGTTGAATGGAATTAAATAGATGACATACATATATATACACACAAATCAAGTATCATTATTATGTCATATATTTCATTATTACTTATTATATATACTTTATAATCATTCATGAATGGTTAAAGTGGAGAATGAATCTCATCGCGTTGTGGAGACGGTAGTCCATACATACGCACGAGCGATGATATCGTTCTCATGATCGTGGAATTGTATTGGAGTGTATGTATACTATTTCAGAATCAATATCACTTTACAATAATCATATATAGTTATTATTTACACCATAATACCCATCCAAGTAAGATGGTGGTGGAAAATAGATTACACCACGGCCTGGAAATGGTATTCTGTATGTACGCACGCGCAGTGATTTCATTTTCCGTAGGATGGATAGATGGTGAAATAAGGTTGTTTCATACATATAATAACATATCCGTATATGAGTGACACTGACTTTATTACTTCATAATGTAAAAACCTAAGAAGAATAAGTGGAAGAAGAAATAAAGTTGAAAGAATGGGTAATGGGCATTACCTCTTCTTTGAAGCGCTTCTTTGAGACCTCCTTTTAGGGCACTAAAATTGGTATTTGAAGAAGACCAGAACCTCTAGGATGTTTCTAGGGAAGTGGAGAGGAGAAATTTTTAGGGGTTGGCCGAGCGGGAAGGCTCAAAGTGGTGTGAGGAAGAGAGGGAGGAGGTGCCCTTTTATAGGGGAGGAGAGGGGCACCATTGGAATAACTAAATATATTATTTTATTATAAAGACAAATTCGGTTTTTAATAGCTCCAAATTGATATATTTCGAAGATAAGGTGGTTAGGGGTCGAAATACCCTCATCCAATATAATTTAGACATGTTTAGATATCAATTGTAACCTTATCAATTAGATTTAACTTTAAGTTAGATATTTTAACTTTTACCGTGTCTTCTTGTTTTCTTACACTATAAGGTTAATAAACATACTATATCAAGCCAAAGGAACCCCACGTTGTTTATTATTAATATATATAACCTTATCTAAGTCATTTGGCCTAACCTTAGATTTTTAGTAACAAAATAACAATTAATAATATAATATTTGTTTTAAAAACTATTTTATGTCAATTTTGACACTATTTAGTAATTGATTTTTGTGAAAATCATAACAGAATGATTAGTTCGAAAAAAGTTACTTAAATTAATAATAACATGTCATATTAACCTAGAAAATTAGTTTAATTCATAAAAAGTCTCAAATTACATTTATTTGGGTATTTATAACATCAATTATGTCAATATTTCATTAATAAGATAATTACTGCATCATCATTGTGTCATATATAAATTAACTTATTAATGTCTAAAAATTACAAATAAAATACCATTATGTGGGAAATCGTTTTAGCTTTCTATGTAATATTTATAGTCGAATTTATCTTATGTATAACCCCATATTAAAAATGATTTACTTATTAAACTTTGATTTTAACTATTTTAACCCTTCTTTAAATAATAAATGTTCTAATCTAATCCAAGTTGGCCTAAATGGTGATATTTTATTCCTAAGGTTGTTTTGGGTCGAATTACAATTGTCTATTAGAATTAGGACATGTGTTTGGGTAATAATAATATCATTTTTACCCTTAATTACCCTATTTACTTTTAACCGTGGTAAAAAAAGTAAAAAGTTACTATTCACCAAAAAATATTTCCATCTCATTGAACCACATTTTAGTCCTTGATATTAACCGTGTCTCTCGGATTTTCGAAATTCCACTCACAGAAGCAGTAAAATTATGTTTTATGAGAAGTTCAGTTTTTAACTACCACTTAGTGGTTTCACTATTCATCCAAAAAATGAAAGTTTCAAGAAAAATACCAAAAATTAGGCCTAAGCTATATTTGATATTATGAACTCAAAAATGATATCTATTTTACCAAATTAAAAACATATCAGTTTCATTAATTAATTTAAAAATTAATTCCCGTCGTTAAAACAAATAGCGTGTTCTTAAGAGATAATAACTATTAAAAGATTGACACTTGTTTATGTCTGGTTTAAATGTAGAATTACATCCAATGACAAACATAGAATTAAATTGTAAATATATATTCTAAATATTTTTTAAAACCCCTAAAATTAATAATTTATCACTATTAATTATTTATATTAAAAAATGTTGTTTTTAATTCAAATTTAGTAATTTTCACTATTCATCAGAATATGATAGTTATCCGAAAAGCACCAAAATTTCACCTTAGGCTAAATTTGATACTCCGAGTCCAAAAATGAAGTCCATTTTGAAAAATAAAATTTACAAAATTTCAAAAAGTGGTTATTACTATTCATAACGGCTAGTTTTAATAATATTTTAATAGCATATTGTTGTTTAGTGAAACTTGTTATTGCGTACTACACACTCTATCGAGGAAGGTCGTGATTGTGTGTAATGCAAGGCAAGTCAAGGATGCGTGTTGTGTAAGATCCGTTTGGTGTAGCGTACAACACAAGACAATAATGAAATTAAAAAGAATATTTTTCCTGAAACCTTGGGGTGTTACATTCTACCCACCTTAAAATGAATTTCGCCCTCAAAATTCGTCGAGGTTATAAATGGTTTACTACTCTAAAGTTTCTTTAATAGAAACCCAAATCATAAAAAGGAATAGCAAAACCAATCTTTGAAAACAAAAGTATGAAATGTAATGGTTACCCAAATAAACTAATCACTGGGTTTCCACATAGGTGAAAATATGGATATGGAAGAGAAATCTAACCATCATGTTCTAATGGAGAGAGGTAGAGAACATGGATATGAAAAAGCCAGCAATCACAAAGCCATAAATTTCTGACGATCTAAGGTACCATCTGATTCATCGGATATAAGGGCAATATGACAACATTTTTTTTTGATTTTTAAGATCATTTCCCTAAAGTTGAAGATTTTGAATTAGAATAAATACTTACTTTATTTTAGTACAATCTCACTGTTGTTCGTGCTTTGAACAATTTCCACTTCATCTCTTAAATAAATGAAGTTGAATTTGTTATTCATGAAGTGTTAATAGATCATGTGATAGAATGATGGGTTATTCCATCTGTTTCAAACAAAAGGTTAGAAAAGTTATCAAAAAATACATAAGTCCATCTATCGTAGATTGTTCCAAAATGGACATATACATTATCTTTCATACCACTTAATAAAATAAAACTAGTTTATACTAACTAGGGACTTCCTGTAGGCCAGTGGTAGGTGATATAGGCCAGTCGCACTTCGGTTGTGGGTTCGATTCCCACAGCCTTGTTCGACACGATGGGTTGTCACCCGTCCTGCAGGTTGTCCTTTTTCTAAAGATATATTAC